>PVJH01045057.1:0-12605 GCA_004026705.1 Nesogale talazaci
GTCACACTCAGCACCCTTACATGCAGTTTCTAAGGGTGTACATCTTTTTTTTTTGGGGGGGGGGGGGATCACTGCTCTCCGGTGGTGGGAGTAGGAGGCCCAGCCCCACTGCTGGAATTGAACCTCCGTCCCAGTGGGCCGCAGTCCCACGCACAACCACTACGCCACCAGGGCTCTGCCCAAGGGTGTACATCTTTATGGGGATGGAGAGCCTTATCTTTCTCCTGAGGAGCAGCTACTAGGTTTGAACTACTAATCTTGAAGTGAATGCACAGAGCCCCAAAGGCTCCATGTCCAAAAAAAAAAAAAAAACACTGCCCTCTAGTCGATGCCTACCCAAAGCAAGCCTATAGGACAAGGTAGAACTAATTTTTTGGGGGGGGGAAGGGTGGTGGGGGGCATCATTGCCCTCTGGTGAGAGTGGGAGGCCCAGTCTTGGTCCTGGAGAGCTGCTGCTGGATTTGAACCGCCAAGCCAGTGGGCCACAGTCCCTCACTCAATCACTACGCCACCGGGACTCAGCCCCAGAACTGTAATTTTTTTTAAAATAATTTTATTGGGGGCTCTTACAGCAAAACTGTAATTTTTATGGGAGTGCAAAACTCCCATCTTTCTCTCTCGAGGAGCAGATGGTGAACTGCCCACCTTTAGGACAGCCCACCACATAACCACTGTGGTACAAGGGCTCCTTGGACAAGGTGTGGGTCCTTACTCTTAAAATGAGCAGGACAAGTTATAATGCAGCAGGATTCTATTTTTAGAGACTTATAAATAGGAGTACTTACATATAAAAAGTCTGAAAGACTAGATTCCAAAAGACTTATGTCTACATTTAAGTGGAAGGAATCCTGGTGGTACTGTGGGGTAAACATTGGAAAGCGAACCACAAGGTTGGCAGTTCACACCCACCCATCACTGCAGCAGAGAAGGCTGCCTGCCCCACCTACAAAGATTGTTAGTCTCAGAAACCCCACAGCACAGTGGTCTGGCCGTAAAATGCACAAAGTCGCTGCCTCAGAAAGAACAGAGAGGCTCACTTCTTTTACCCAGTCCTCTTTCCTCGCTAATTCACAGACAAGGAAATGAGTCACTTAGAGGGAAACAAGTACACTCACGGCAGCTCCAAGTACACCGCACTTTTCCAGACTCTGCATCTGACAGGGTTTTGTACCCAGGAGAACATGCCTCCCCGGTACAACCGCTGGAGGTCAACTGCTAACTGGAAGGGCAGCAACTCCAACCATGTGGCTCCCGGGCAGAAAACCCTACAGAGCCTTTCTATGCTGTGTGCGGGGCACGATGAGTCAGAATCAACCAGACAGTGTATGCAGACCTATCTGTGCTGCTTTCTTAACACCACTCTCATTTCATGCAACCCACCAAAAAAGCCCAACAACATATAGGATCATAGTGGTTTTCTCAAATTTCCTCTCAAAACGAATTTAAATCTAACCTTTACACTACAGATTACATAAACACTGAAAAAGACTGAATTTAGAACTCGAATGGATTCTGAAGGGATTAAAGAATGCTATTATTTAGCTAAATGCTTTAATATTTCAAGGAAACTCGAAATAGGCTAGTAACAAGTATTACAGGTTTAAAAATGGCTTTAAATGCAATGCTATGCACCCTATGAGCCACCAGAGGGAGCTTTGCATTGGAAGTCGAAATCCACAAATGCCTTCAGGAATCTCTCAAAAAGTGTGTGTTTAACAAGTTCTTCAGAATTGACTGGATGGCAATGAGTGTAACTTTTCCTTGGTTGCTCACACTGTCCTGGGAGGATTTATTTGATTGGCAGTACTTCAGAGTGATGATTACACACACCAACACATGTAAACCGTTGATGTGAGGGCTCGGTATTAGAAATGATGGCAAGACTCCTCTCACACGTTGTGGGCGTGTTATCAGGGGAGGGTTAGGGTGAGGGCCGGGTGAAAAAGAGGAAGACCTTCAATGAGATGGATGGACACAGTTGCTGCAACGATGGGCTCAAACATAGCGACAGGAGGAAGGATAGGAGGACGGTAGCAGGCAGGCCAGGGTTTTCCACGGCACGAGGTCTCGAGTCAGAACCACCTCAGTGGCAGCCGACAGCACAGCCAGCCCAGCAGGTAGGTCGACAGCAGTAGGCTTCCTGTGGTCCTGATCTCTGCTATGCAACAGGACCGTGTGACTGGGAGCTACACTTGCCTACTCTGCTAATTCACAGAGGGGCCAGAGGCAGGCAAGAGTCGGAGTGAGGTGAGAGAGGCAGAGCCGACGGCAACCTGGGAACGCATGCATTCATTCTCTCGAAGGACTCGGACCCGCTCAGCTCCAGCAGATGACGGCGGTACATCAGCCCACCCTGCTGAAAGCTTCAAACACAGCAGCAGACACAGACCTCCTAACGAGAAGCCCGACTGATCATTACTGGCCACTTTTTAAAGTATGGTGTAAACGAAGCAAAATTCCTCTACAGCTAACAGTGGCCTGTAAGCTGCCCTTTTACACTCTTTATTTTCTATTCATTCTGCCTTTAAATCTCATATCCATTCTATGGATAAAGCAGGGAGGAAAGAATGCATTAAAGACACTGCAAAGGGCTGAGCCCCGGTGGCGCAGTGGTTGTGCGCGGGACTGCGGCCCACGGGGACGGAGGTTCAATTCCAGCAGTGGGGCTGGGCCTCCAACTCCCACCACCTGGAGAGCAGTGATGCCCCCCAAAAAAAAGACACTGCAAAGCCTAAAAAGAGAAGGCAGAATTCAGATCCAAGACTGAACATTCACACTGTTCCTATTATCACCTTTCACAAAGCAAGAAGATACACTTAAACCTGGAGAACTGTCTAGAGCGACATAAACATGAAATGAACACGTGTTTAATAAAGGAAACCAAATTTCTAGCCCCAATTGTCTGTGGGAGTTAACGGAGAGTGATGATCAAGTCAGGCAAGTCATTTCACCTTAAGCCTCAATTTTTCACTCACTAGTAGGCAATGGTAACAGGTTCTGTCTTATTGTGAAAAGAATAAAATGAGAAAAGCACCTAACAGTAGGCCTGGCACAGAATAAAAAATAATAAATACATTGGTCCATAGTAGTATGCTCACTCACAGTCAACAACAAATACCAAACTTTTCATTACAATGGTATGTGAAAACATTTAAAAAGGCAATAAAGATAGAGATGTGCACAAAGTGGGAAATTTCTACATGAGGGTCTCATAACATGAACTCAAAAGCTCCTAGCACTTTCTGACTATGAGCGAAAGAAACTCTCATATCTATTACCACTGCCTTTTCTTTAATAAAATTTTATTGGGTTTTCAGTGACAGTTTACACAGGTTGGGTTCTCATTTAACAAACGTAGTGTGTTTGACTCTATTGTTAACATTAAGCTTTAATCCAAAAGAATTCTTAAAAATAGAACGGATTACAAATAAATTAAACTTTTTTTTAAAAAAACAAAGGGTAAAAGAGTAAAGTAGGGAGTTGAATTTTCACCTATATCTGCAATAATTCACTTTCTGATGTCACGGCCCTGATCTGTATCTCTGTCTTGTGAAATGACTCGCCTTGTCACCTGCAATTTACTCATCACAGAAGCTGGGTCCCAGACATTCAAAAGCACTACCACAAGCCCTGACTAAAATCACTTAATAAAAATTCATTCTTGAAACAAGAGGTATTTTTGTAAAGGTTTTTTCCGTAGCTTCTAGGCTTCTTTTTGCTGAAAAGCTACTAAGATGTAAGAAAAATACTATAGAAACCCCCATCCTGAAGTCTCACCTGAAAAGCATTTGCTTCAGCATGCGATTGGCCGTCACAACTCTGGGAAGGCGGCCGGTGGAAAGGGAATGGAGTTCCAAGTTGGAGGAAATGAGCTGGGTTGTCATGTCTGTGTCTGCGGCTGTCCCAGCACCACAACAACTGGGGAGTGGGGGGGGGGGGGGGGGGGGAGAGAAAAAAAATCACTAGAAACTTATCTAAAATTTTACCTCCTATAGAACACAATTAGAGTTGGAGCTTCTGGGCTAACTCCCATGAAGCTCAGGTACACATAATTGCTCTAAGGGGCTGTTAGCTGTAGTAAAACAATGTTACAGTACTAAAATTGAAATGACTCCTCTAGCTATAGCAAGGATTCTTCATGGCTCCGAGACCATTTCAAACCATTCATTTATATGCTCCTAACAGTGCAAGCATCTTACTACTCTTAGAAGTAAATCCAAATTGTACAGGTAAGCCCTTGAAATCTTGAAGTTTAAGGACCCCGGGTGGCACAAGAGTTAAGCATTCAGCTGTTAACCAACCATCGGTGGCTTGAGACACCCAGCAGCTCCATGTGGAAAAAACCTGGCACGCTGCTCTGGGCGCAAGCAAAAGCAGAAAATGCCTGGACAACGTGCTGTGCCAAAGGAATCGCGGGGTCGTGTCCGTGTGCCACATGCAGTGGGCATCCTTGTAAAACGGAGTCAAAAGGCAAGCTGTCTGAGACTGTGCAAGGCGTTACTCAAACGCCAAGTTGCACTACTTTACTTTATTCAGAAAGCAGGACGGAAAAATCAAGTCTCCTGAAGAGTTTTGAAAAGACATGAAGGGGCAAATTCAGATCTGTATCTTAAAGAATTTAGTATGGCAGAGGGTCGTACAATAAAAATAAAAGGGAGACGAGACCAAGAGAGACAAGTGAATGACAACTGTGACTCTAATGGTATCATGGTTACCGGTGGGGTGCGGAAGTTAGAACCATCAGCTCTTCCCCACGGGGCTTGCCGACTCCTGTAAAAACTTAGTCTCGGAAACCCACGGGGTTTCCTATAAGGGTTGCCAGAGGTTGAAATCGACCGCATGGCTCTGAGTTTGGATGGCTGTTTGGGGCTTGCTGAACTAAGCTTTACCAGGAGACAGGCTCGGAGGAAGTGGATTCAAGAAGGTAAGCCACTAGGTGAATCAAGCCTCAAGTAGAGGACCTGCGTATGCCTAGCTTAGGTGATGGGGTCGCTGAGAAAAAGCAAACACAGGACAAATATCAAGCTCTAGTAAATAAGGTAGGAAGTTCGATTGCAGCACCCAAAGGTTTTTACTTAAAGAGTATACCAAGAAAACCCTACAAGAAAGTTCTACTCGAGGGCTGAGGCCCCGGTGCGCGGGACTGTGGCCCACTGGGATGGAGGTTCAATTCCTGCTCACAGGAGCAAAGGCTGTGCCTCCTACTCCCACCACCAGGGCAGTGATGCCTTTAAAAAAAAAAAAAAAAAGTTCGACTTGAACAATAGTGTCACTAAGACTTGTGATCAACTCAAAGGTACCCAAGATACTTGAAAACACCTGAAGACTTCAAAGCAATCAACACTTACTAAATGTTAGGGGATATGAAGTGTATTTTTGAGCAGTTCTTGTCAGCAACCACCATTCCTTCAGTGGCCCTTGTATCTGCTCCCAGAACTATGCCATCCTATTGAAACAAGAAATGAAAAAAGGTTTGAAACCATTTTAGACAGACAAACCACCACTCTTGACAGTAGAAAAAAAAGATGGTGACCATTTCCTGCTCCCCTAACCCCTCCTCCCCAAACATTTGTCCTATTAAAAATATGTTACAAGGGGCTGAGCCCCGGTGGCGTATGTGCGCGGGACTGCGGCCCACTGGGACGGAGGTTCGATTCCGGCTCCATGGGCCTCCTACTCCCACCACCGGAGGGCAGTGATGCCCAACAAAACAAAAACAAAAAAATACATCACCCAATAAGCTTTGTTAGTCGAAATCTTAATAAATAATAGGATTGTCCAACCTTATTTTTAAAAATGAGGCTGAGCGATGCGGTAAGTTCCTTTTACATCACCCAGCTAATGTAGAGAAAAGCTGGATGAAGACCCCGAAATAGTTCCACTACGAGAGCCGCCTCGACTGGTAACTTTTTGAAGAACGCGCCACCTGGAACAACAGCACTCATTCTCTCTTGCGATTTCCACACCCATCTGAGGCATGAGTTGGTCATTCCGTGCGCTGGGCGAGGACACGGTGCCTATGAGAAGGCACCGCCTGCCCGACGCTGGAAGCAACACATGGGGGGGGGGGGTCAATCATCCAAACCCCCCCCCCCCGAGTCTGTTCGCTCATGACATCGCCCTGCTTCCTGCAACGGTAACGAAAACAAATCTGCCAATTGCCCTCCTCCGCCTCCCTCGACCGATTCGCGAGACTCTGCACGCGGTCACAGAAGCGCCTGGCCACAGCCACTGCCCCTCACGGGCCTGGCCCTGACGCCCCCGGGCACTCCGCTCCTTTGCCCGTCCAGCCCCGCCTGTGCCCGCTTACCTTGTAGACCACCCCCGCGATGGTCGTGCCTGTTTTCCGGGCAGCTGGAAGCTTGCCCCCCTTCTTGGCAAACTCGGCTTCCAACACGGCATTCCTGCGGGGAAGAGAAGGAGAGCGCTGACGAGCGGCAGGGCCGCCGGCCCGAGCGGGCCCTTCCTGGGGACGCTCGGAAAAACCACGGCGAGCTCTCACGCCCCCCCCCTCGCTGCCGGAACCTTCTGAAACGCGGGGTACCGCCCGCGACCTCTTCGCTTTGGGGGCTCGGGTTAAAACGCGCCAGCGGGAGGAGGCGACCCGCCTGGGGAGGCCCGCACGAGCCACGCGCGGCCGGGCGCACATTCCCCTGAGTCACACGAAGCGCCGGCCACCGGCTCCCGGCGTCCCCTCCTCGGGCCCATTTCCCACACGGGACCGCTGCCCGCGCCGCCCCCCCCGCTCGGGGCTCCCGCCCCCGGCCCTGCCGGCCCCGCGCCAGCCCCCACCTGCGGCAGTTTTCAAAAGAAAAGCCTCCAACCGGCCGCTCATACACCGACACAGCGGCCATCTTCCTGGAGAAGCACTTCCGGGCCGGGGGGCGGGGACTCACGAAAACCAGCCCGCGCTTCCGGCGGCCGCCGGCGCTAAAGCCGACCGGGCCGACTCGGCGCCTGGGCGACGGACCATAGAGCGACGGGTTCCTAGACGAGCCCGGAGAGCGCTGCTGCCTATCGCCCCCTTACGGCCGGAGCCGTGAAAAGGGCTTGTCCAACCAGGGTCGACCGAACGGAGGGAGACCAGGTCTCCAGCCAGCCGGGTCAGCCTTCCCGGGCAGTGGGGAAGGACCCGAGTTCCAGAAGCCAACACCATCACGTTTCAGACCCTACTGCAAGTCGCCTCAACTCTGAATTTCAAAAAGTATTGAACATCAGGGGCATGCAAACCCAACGGGCAGTAAAATGTCACCCCACACATGCTAAGCAGAAAAACACTCTGCCAAAGCAGTAAATTCTGACTCGTGAGGATCCCATGCACTTCAGAGGAGAACGATCATCAGTGGGATTTTCAATGTAAAAGAGCTGCCAAGGGCTGAGCCCCGGTGGCGCACTGGTTGTGCGAGGGATTGCAGCCCCCTGGGTTGGAGGTTCAAATCCAGCAGCAAAGCTGGGCCTGCAATCCCACCACCAGAGAGCAGTGATGCCCCCAAAAAAATAAAATAAAAAAGAGCTGCCGAGAAGGGGAGTCCAAATCAGCAAAGCCATGAAGGAGTTCCGTGACTGTAAATCGTACGGGAAGACGGCTTCATGGTTCCCCGGAAGAATTTGAGTCACTCAGCCTGTGGCTAACAGCCAATGTTTGTTCCACAGCCAATAGAGGTTTTCAATTCCAACCCACTGCCTCCCAGAAGATTTCAACTCACAGCCACCCTAAATAGGGTTGAGAGCCTGTTCCTATAGGAACAGAGAGCCTCATTTTCCTCCCATGGAATGAGAGGTGGGTTTTAACCACCAACCTAGTAGTCCCAACATTACCACACAGCACCACAACTATGATTGTTAAATACCATAGCAACCCTGTATGCAACAGAATGAAACACCGCCTGGTCCTGCATCAGCCCGATCATTGTTCCTGTCCCTGAACCCAGACTTGCAGCCATCGCCTTGAGGGCCTTCTCCTTCATTCTTCCTCTCCACTTTCCCAAACGTGATGTCCTCTTCAAGGGACTGATCTCTCCTGACAATATGTAAGTACGTCAGTCCAAAGTATATAAGACAAAGTCTTGCCATCCTTGCCTCCCAGAAGCACTCAGGCTGTTGTACTTCACAGTCCACGGTCCTTTCTAAGTTCATGTTTTGTTTTTGGATTTGTTTGGTTTTTTTCCCTCATCATTGCCCTGGCGGGAGTAGGAAACCCAGCCTTGCTCCTGGAGAGCTGCTGCTGGATTTGAACCGCCAACCCTGTGGGCTGCACTTCCACACTCAACCAACTGCGCCACCGAGGCTCAGCCCCCACGGTCCTTTTATATTCTTTTCTGGCCCCATAATTCAAATGCATCGATTCTTCTGCATTCTTCCTTAGTAAATGTCCAACTTTCACATGCCTCTGAAGCAGTTGACAGTTATCATGGTTTGGGGTCAGGGACATTTTAGTCCTCAAAGTAAAGTTCATGCTTTTCAATACTCTAAAAAGAGCTTGTGCAGATTTACCCAATGCATCTTGTCTTTTGCTCTCTTGACTAGTGCTTCTGTGAGCATTGATTGCGGTTCTAAGCAATCAATGACAGCTTCAATCTTTTCTCCGTCTATCATGATGTTACCTGTGTCAGTCCGGGCAAACTAGAGAAACACATTCATAGACATGCATATGGATATAAAGGTAAGGTTTATATACAAGAGGAATGGGACATTGAGAAAGCATCCCAACCCAGTCCAGTTCAAAGTCATAAATCCAATATTAGCCCATATGCCCGATATCAGTCTATTAACGGCTCCTTCCAACTCACGAAGTCACAGGTGTAAGTCCTGGCGCTGTGGGGTCTCCTCATGGCTCCTCGCTTCCAGGCTCAGGGTCCATCAACAGCATCCGGTGGTGGTAGAAGCAACTCAGCATTGGCATGGGGTCTCCACATGGCTTCTCCAGCTTCAGAGGTTGGTTCCCTCAGGGTAAGGCTGTATGACTTCTCCTCTGGCTCTTCCAGCTCTTCCAATGCTGCCATCTTGTCTTGTCCATAGTTTGTTGTCTCGGAGACTGACTCCCAACAACTGGGGAGACGGCTTCTCATCTCCACGAGGGAAATATCACGAGATCTCCCAGAAGTCTCAGGAGAAAGCCATGCCCACACAGAGGCCTCATTGGCTACTCCAGATTAACTCCAATGGCTATCTCCAGATTAACAGGCTAGACTCCACCCCTACATCTCAACCAGGAAATTGACAGATAGATGACTGCCACGTTACCTATTTGTCCAGTTCTAAGGATTTGGGTCGTCTTTACTGTGGTAGCTACATAATCTGTTGTCAATTTGAGACGATTAAGAGTGAGTGGTGTGGAGGTTAGCCTGTCAATGAGGTCGCAGCTTGAAGAGCTCATGTGGAGGCATTAAGGAGATAAACAGCTCCCTGGGGGTGGGGCACAGGCTTACTCCCTGGGAGACATTTATGCTAAGACACATGAAGCTATGCTAGTGCTTTGGAGCTGGAGGAAGCCGCACAGAGACTCCTGCCAGCACTGAGATGCTTACCCTGCCATTGGGTTCAAAAACTTTCCACCCACTGCCCTGTGATCTTCCTGAATTCGGCATCGTTGCAGGTGCCTTGTGAGTGTGAAGAAGAATGTACAGATTGGTATTAGACATCTGGACTAATTGAGGACTAATGGACTTGATCTGGACTGGGCTGGGATGTTTTCTTCATGTACAATTGATGGTTTGATATCAAGTATTTTCCTATGCACAGATGAGTCTCCCTGGAGACAGCTCTCTAGTCCACCCACACTAACACATTCACATTGTGTGGTCATCCTTACTGAAGGCTGCAGTCCTTGATCTTCAACAAGTGCTTCAACTGTTCTTCAACTTCAGCAGTTAGATCATCTGCCTATCACAGCTTGCTAACAAGCCTTCCACCAATCCTGATACCACATTCTTCTTCATATAAGCCGGCTTCTCTGATTAGTTGCTCAGTCTACAAATTGAATAAGTTGGGGAAGAGGATACAACCCTGCCACACAACTGTCCTGATTTTAAAACGTGCCATATCCCTTTATGCCAATAGAACAAGGGAGTACAGGACACAATTAGGATAGTCACGATCCAAACCCAAAAACCTCTGGCTGCCCAGGATGTAAGAGGCGCTGGAACCCTCACACACCCATTTCTGGTGGGAGTGTCAAATGACACACGTGCTCTGGAAAGCAACATGGCAAGTTTCTCAGAAAGTTAAATACAGAGCTAACCCATGACCCAACAATTCCATTTCTAGTTATACGCACAAAAGAAAACACAAGTTCACACAAAAACTGGCACACAAGTGTTCAGAGCAACATTATTCCTAATCTCCACCTGGTGGGAACAACCCCAATATCCATCAGTTCATGAACTGATAAAGTACGGTATATCTATTCAGTGCAATATTATTTGCCCATACAAAAGAATAAGATGCTGATGCATGCAACCACGTGAGTGCATGCATCTTGAAGACATGAACCTTGAAGACATATGCTACAAGACAGAGGCCAGATGGCCGCAAACGGCCACGTTATGGGATTCCATGTACAGGGCAACTCCATAGCGGACAAATCTATAGAGACAGAAAGTAGGTTAGTGGTTCTGAAACTGGGCAGTGAATTGGACAGTGGCTATTTAATGAGTACTGAGTTTCTTTTTTGGAGTGATGAGAATGTTCTGGAGTTACATTATGGTGACACTTGGCAGGTTGAATACCACATGTATGCTTTCGCAGATCTTCAAGTTGACATGAAATTATGTAAGGACCACAGAAGGGAAAGGCAAGAGGCAAGAAGAAAAAGGTCAACACAAAATGATGCAGGCAAAGGAAGACCTGGGACCAGTGATAGTCTTTACCTCTCCTGCCTCAACCAAAGAGAGGAAGCAGGAGCGGTAGATGTGAATAGATATACAACCCTGCAATATCACTAATAACACTAACCACGAGGAGATGCACAGAGATGAAAGCTAAGCAGATATGGAAAGGCAAGTGGGATCACACCCATGAATAAATGTAGCCTTGATAGAAGACAGAGGGTATTTTTTTTAAGATCACCTGTTTTACAAGGATCTACACATAACCTGCTATCTGGAGGACAGACATCAAAGGAGTGGGCAGGGGGAGATGTCGGGCAGTGTGGAATATGACGGAACAATAATAATTTATAAAGTATTGCAGGTTGGTGGGGGAGGGAGCAGGGAAAGGGGAAAGGATGGGAAGCTGATATCAAGGGCTTAAGTAGAAAAGCGGATATTTGGAGAATGATAATGGCAGCAGACATGTGAAAGTGCTTGACATGTTGCATTTATGTATTGTGAAAAATGATGTACAAGCCCCCAATAAAATGATTTTTAATAAAAAAAATTACCTGTTTTTATTTATTTATTTATTTTCAACTTTTTACATTGCAGCTAGCCATAAATGTTATTGGTTGTCTAAATACTGTCAAGTTACCTACCAATTTCACTCTAGTGTATATATATGTATATATATACATAATCATTTTATGGAGGACTCATACAACTCTTATCACCATCCACACATCCATCTATTGTGTCAAGCACATTTGTTCATTTGTTGCCATCATCATTCTCAAAATACTTGTTTTCTACTTGAGCCCTTGGTATCAACGCCTCATTTTTCTCCTCCCTTCCTGCCTCCCTCCCTTACAAACTCTTGATAATTTATAAATCACTATTGATTTGTCATGTCTTACACCGTCCAATGTCTCCCTTTACCCATCTTTCTGCTGTTTGTCCCCGGGGGGGGGGGGTTATATGTAGATCATGGTAATAGGTTCCCCCGTTCTCCCCCCACCTTCCCTCACTCTTCTGGTATCTCTGTTCTCATTATTGGTCCCTTAAAGGGGTTTATCTGTCCTGGAGTCCCCGTGTTTCCAGTTCCTATCTGTACCAGTGCACATCCTCTCATCGAGGCAGATTTATAAAGCAGAATTGGGATCATGATGGGGGCGGGGGAAGCATTAAGGAGCTAGAGGAAGGTTGTGTGTTTCATCGTTGCTATACTGCATCCTGACTGGCTCGTCTTCTCCCCACGGCCCTTCTGTAAGGGGGTGTCCAGTTGCCTACAGATGGGCTTTGGTTCTCCACTCTGCACCCCTCCTCATTCACAATGATGCGATTTCTTTGTTCTTTGATGGCTGATACCTGATCTTACTGACATCTCACGATCACACAGGCTGGTGTGCTTCTTCCACGTGGGCTTTGTTGCTTCTTAGATAGCCGCTTGCTTATCTTCAAGCCTATAAATAGATACACATATATCTACTTCCCCATCACCATATATAAATATATTTACATAAGTACATACCTGTATTTAGACCTCCATAAATGTCCTTTGCTTCCTAGTTCTTTCCTCCATTTCCTTTTACTTTCCTCTTGTCCCACTGTCATGCTCAGCCTTCATTTGGGTTTCAGTAATTCCTCTCACTTACAAGCCCTCCTTACAAGGCCTCCTACAGCCTCCTCACCATCAATTTTGGATCACTTGTTGTTCCCTTGTCTGTGGATTTGTTAACACCCACACCTTCCCACCCACCTCCCCCAACCCTCTTCTCCCATGTCCCTCCATTG
>PVJH01045058.1:0-12613 GCA_004026705.1 Nesogale talazaci
AAGCAGCTCTGAGTCACATAGAAGCACCTGGAACACTAAAGGACCCCGTATACACGCTACTCCAAGACCTGAAACGTCTCATAAGAATGAGATTGCACCCACTTACCACTTTGACTTGGATATTTCAGGGTCCTGGATAGACTGGACAAAAAATGTAGAACAAAATTGAACGTCACACAAAGAACCAGGTTTCCTGGTCAAACAGAGGCTGTGGACTTCCTGAGACTAGCGTCTATACTCACTCCTTGGGTCTAGAATTAAACTCACCCTGTGGCTCAATGTTCGTCTAAACACTGGACAGGTCTAGAAGTGAGGAGTATTCTAGGGAGTATGCATCCCTTGGAACATCAACCATTTGAGGACAAATGGGCAGCATTTTCCTGGGAGAAAATTCAGTACGCATGGCAGGGTAGGAAAGGAGATGTGGAAACTGGAAAGGGGAGGGCAGGGTATATAGGTTAATTTTTTTTTTGTTTACATAAGGAAGTAGGAATGAAGGATAGGGGCCCAAAGTACACTGGCAAAGTACCATTAGTGAAAAAGGTCTTGTCTCACAGTTTCAGTCATTACTCGGTTTCTTTGGGGCTGAGTTTTCAAATAAAACAAGAATTTTTTAAACTACAAAGCATCACCAACAAAGAAATGCACACTCACTTTGGGCAGCTCATCTGATTGGGAATATGTATTTGACTCTCTCTGCTCTGGTGGGGAAAGAGGGCTCTAGGTTGAGTCTGAACATATGCTGGGGGATTTTTAAAAATTCATGTAAAATGAAGTGAAAGTTTAATCTCTCCACAGACATTGTGAAGTTCCCCTATCTATGGCATAGATGGCCAATACACGTTCCCGCTTTTTGGCGACCTGCTGGCATAGTGGGCTCAACTCAAAGCTATGGATTGAAAGACTGACCTCAGAGTCAGCAGGTGGAATCCACCCGCTACTCAGTGGAAGAGAGATGAGGCTGTCTGCTCCCCTCAATGACTGTAGAGGCGCAGAAACCTGTGGGGATTTCCTTCTTTGTCCGGTAAGGTCTGGATGAGTCAGAATCCACTCAATGGCAGAATGGCAGTGCATTTAGCTTTCAACCCAGCTAGGAGAGTGATCTTATCTCCATGGGACTCAATGTTATTGACTCCAAAGAGCAATAAGAATAATAGTGACACTGGTATTTTTATATACTATGATATATATATATATATATATATGCCTGCTTTGATGACAGGCATGAAATGAAAAAACACTTATCAGTAGTTTCTTACAGAGTTAGAAATAATAGAAGTAGTTATTAACCTAGTGGACTTATTACCTAAAAGGGCAACACACAGAGTACAAATATCCATCAAGTGATAAGTAGTCCAAAGTAATCAACTCAATTAAAATGGACTTTCATACTCAAAGTCTGAAAGGAATTCAGTCAGTTCTCCCTCTAAACAAAAAGAGAAACTAATGGAAAGTTTTTAATCAATTTAAAATCTAAGCCAAGACCCTGAGTTGCTGCTAGATTGCTTTATCCAACTGCTGCTCATAGTGATAAAAGAAGATATTATTGCAATAATATTAAAGTGAAGCTGAGAAGTATTGTTTTCTGCTTTAATACATTTTAAGACTGTTTGCTAAATTACAGTAAAGAGTCCCTTCATATCTGTTCTGAGATATTATCTCTGGTATATAACGCACCTGAATTAAATACATACGATGAGAACTCAGAATAAAAGAAAAACCTCAAATACAGACAGGTCTGAAAAACAAAGACTCATTTTAGGTATGGAGATGAACTACACATAAAGCAGTCAGGATGGGTTTAGGGAAGATTTTTTTTTTTTGTCAAGTGACACCTGTGGCTCCAGGGTTAGGGCGCAAATGCAGACATCACCAGGCACCTAAATTTACTCCGCAACTGTCATTTTTAAGTAGTAGACATAGATGGAGGCAGACCCACCAGACTCCAAGCAGCACACAATTCAGCAAATACTCATATCTAGCATTAATTTTGTTTTACTCACGACCCTCAACTCATTCCCAGCTAAACAGAAAGGACACTTGGGGAAAAATGAAATTCTGTCTAGGAAAAGGAAAAGGGAAATGGCTAGGAAACGAATCACATTGAGTAGTATTGATAAGCAAGATTGATGGCTTCAGATTTCTCTTTGTGTTTACTGACAAAAGGCAGCAAGCAGTAGCAGACTCAGCTTCTCCTAGTGAAAAGTGATTAGTGGACTGCACACTCCTCAGAATGGCTTTCCAGAACCCTCGCTTCCATGTTCCTGCTTCTGCTTTAACTTCTGTCTCTGTTTAATTTTATTCCAGCTTTGGCAATACTATTGGAATTTACATTTATTTTGGTAAAGAGTATGTGTGTACGTGAAGAATAATAAGAATAAAAAGGAGTGGCTGATAATGAAAGCTATCAGCCCCTAATGATGTCTCTATATTTAGGGAGTGGCAAAAATAGACCCTCCCTCTCGAGCAGATTTCATTAACCAGTTCACAGCTTTCAAATATCAAAGCCTGAGAAATTAGCAGCCATAAAACGAAACGGGGGTGGGGGGGATACCAAAAAACCCAATAACAACAGAAGAGGCTGATTCATAACCACAATCAAGCATGAATAATTACTAATTTGGGATGTAAAGATGATTCAAATAAATGTAACTGATGGATCATCCACACAGGGTGCAAGTCAAAGTAAGCCGACAGTCCACTTTAGAAAGTGTCTAGTGAATTGATTTAACAAGTTTAATGCGAGCATCAGTGTGGGGCTATTACTGATCGTAAGCTTTACTGATGTTATTTGTTCGCTTGGAAAAATACCGCTCTTTGGAATGAGCACATTAAGGCTAAAATTGCAGAGAAAACCCTATTACAACTTTATTGCTGGCAAATTGGAACCAAACCTTGTCTGTATATCAATTACTTAGAGTTACCACAGAGATAAATCCTTTTTTTTTTTTGTATAGGCTCAATCTTAAGACAGTGATGAGAAACTCCTTATTATACCCTACCAACATCACTAGGTTTTCTTAGCAATTTCAAGAAATTGTCAATTAAGTTCTTTTTATTAGGTTCCAAAAGCTGTTAAGTCAAACACAAATCTATCATAAGGCTTGTAACAGCATGTTATTTAGGCACATTTCAATGTTTCACTCTTTCATTATCTATCTATCCCCATACAACTGCAGAGTTCCAGTCAAGGAAAGGCGTTTCCTCTTGATTATTTTAGGTTTAGAGAAATTTGGGGTAAGTGGCCACTCATTTGTCACAAATGCTCTACGGCCTCATTCTTATTAACAATAGGGATGGGGCTATGAAAGTGACATTCACTGTACATGTGCAAATATGTGGTGGAGATTTACTTCCAAACCCACTGCAATGGATAGAAGACGTCTGACACAGTTAGCCAGAACAGTAAGCACTCAAAAAAAAAATGGTACCAACTCAAGAACATTTTTTTGCAGTGGTACAAATGTGTCTATTATCTGCTGATTTCACTTGTGAACTGTGATCATGGAGAGAACGCATCAAGTCATCTAGGTGGCAGTGAAGGACAAAGCTTCATGGTAAAGCAAGGGGGATTACTGGAACATGTGAACAGTTGTCCTTCTTGCTCCCTGAACTAAGAAAGGGTAAATGCATTGAAAGAACACTCCTGCAAGTCCCCAGAAAGGAAGAAAGAGTTAGGACCCTTAAAGAGCAACACAATAGAGGTGCAAGGAGGTCAGAGTCAGAGGCAGCCACTCCTTTGACCTTCTAGACAGACAAATGGAAATGATAGGAAAGGGAGGGAAAATGGCACACAATTCCAAAGAATACAGAGGCTCAATGCTATTCAGAAGTCTTGCATTAGAAGCATTCTATGACATTCACATTTCAGACAGAATGTTAAAAAAAGAGAAGAAATTAAATGGACTAAAGCAGTGAGCTAAAAAATGCTGCATTCCTCAATTTCACTTTTTGAATTAATGTTGACAATTACTCATCAGAAGAAAGGCAAAAATGAAGAATAAATAATTTGTACATACAACCCAATGTTAAATTGACTACTGTCTCCATTTTCTAAATATTTTAGAAAGTCTGGGTAAAAATCCAAATGCCTATTTAATTTGTTGTCTGATAAATTTTCCTCAATAATTTGAACTTGACTTCTTGGGGTCAGAAGGAAATAGGGTCAATAAAACACAAACAGTGTATACTCCCCTCCATTATAGGCATAATCCAATCTCAGAAATCAGATTCAAAGGGGAAGTCAGAGAAGCTGTCTCTTACATTGAAAAAGGAGCATACTTGCAGAACTTCAAAAGACCTCAACTGTACACTCAGACTTCCACCACTGTGTTTTTATATAAATTGTCTTTTATTGAAATCAGACAGTTGCATTTAGGTTTTTACTGCATTTTGTTATATAGTCTGACTCCTTGGTCACAGGCTAACGACATGTGAAGAGGAAGAAGGTCAGAGCTATCATAGTGATGACAACTAATCACAGTGAGAAAAATAAGTTTTATTTATTACTCTTAATACAGGAAATCTTCCTGTGGAATATAATTGCACTGTCACTACACACCAGAGATTTTTAATCCCAAATCATTTCAACATATTTTACAGTTCATTACCTTTCCAGCTAGATATTGCAAGAAGGACTCTCCTGAGCCTACACAAAAGCATTTAAAAATCTACTATTTTTACATGCATATTTCACCCACACAAAAATACTGAATGGGGAATTTGAAAAAGGCTAAAAGCTAGTATATTTCAAATGAACTCCAGAATGAAAACATAGATCTCATAATCAATTTTTAAATCTTTCCCGTAACTATTAGAGCATCGAGAATTATGAATCATGAAAAGAAATGGAGGCTATGTAACACATAGGTTGGGATTTTAAATTGCCTTTATGACAGCCAAGGTGGCCGTGTCCATACTAAACAAGATGGACTACACACCTTCCCAGCAGCTCACAATTCTGCAGCTGATACAAAGTTATGTTGCCTTAGGAAGAGATTACCTGTTATGATTCTCATAAGTTCTAATAAGTGTCACTGTGAAAAGGTAAGAAGTTGTATCACTGTGAATTCCGTTCAGTAAAAACCTATCACTCACCGTCACTTTTCACACATTGTAGTTCATGCGTCTTACACTGTATGGATTGAATGTAGACTCCATCACGAGTTTGCCATGACAGAAGTTGTCTAGTTAGCTGAACTACATTGTGGCCATATAAGTAACTTCTCGTTGCTCCTCTGAAACCGGGGTACCTGTCTTTGCAAGTCTGTATGAACTGGCATCAGCCTACAAAGTGAGGGAACCTTTATGGTTTCATGTTCTTACCTGATCAGACATATTGGCAACAGGACTGGGCTCAAACTGCGGGGACAATGAGCAGGGGGCAGTGGTTTAGTTTTGTTGAGCATAGGGTTACTCTAAGTCAGAGCCAACCTGATGATACCTAACAAAAAGAACATCTTCATTTCAATGAGGAGCTGTCTGAGATCGAATCAGAAATCAGGAAGTTTTAAATTAGGAAAGAGTGACAAGTATAAGGATATGTTCAAATGTATTACTACAGAATCATAGAGATCTTTATTAAACCAAATATGATCATTTGCAGCTATTATTTGTCCACACAGCCTCCATCTGGGCTTATCCTCTTTGGATGCAGTGTGTCAGAACCACTCACAAGTCTAAACTTTCCATGAAGAATTAATTCTGTGTTTGTCAACTCACACTATTAAGAATGACAATTTTTATATCCGTAAGGGGCTCAAATCCTACTCTTTTAAAATGTTCTTGAGTTAGGGGAAACAAAAAGAAGTCGGAAGAGGCACGATCAGGCAGGGCTGTAGAGTAGACAGGGTAACATTTCTCAATGAAATTCTCAAAAACAAAAGGAAAAGAAAAATCTCACAGGACTACTCTTCCAATCCTTGAAGCATGAGCAGGTGCACTATCAAGATGGGGGAGAGAATTTCTCAGTGCAGTTTCCCTGGCCTTTAACACCCAATGCAGTTTTCAAACTTCAGAAAAAGCCCCTGTGACCACTCTGAATCCTTCAAGAAAATCTATCAGGATGCTCCTTTGGGAAACACAGTCATTGTAGCCTCTGAGATGAACTCTCTGCCTTACATTCAACTTGCCCACCAGATCCCCTTAGAAAACTCTGTTTTATATATATATATATAATATATATATATATATATATATTATATATATATATAATTTGTGTGAGTCATATACTGATCACCAGAACATACTCAAGAACTGTTTTGGAATAAATAAATGTATAAATCGACACTCTAGAAGCAATAATCTTTTATTTGTTACTACAAGTGTGTCTTATGCAATAAGTCTTCCTGATGATCAATGTGACTGAATTTTTTGATGCTTACACTTAGTACAAAATTGTACACCACAGAGAAATATAATCACGTTATGATTTTCACCTGTCAGTAGTTTGTATCTGACTTCCCAGTTAAATAAAAATTTATGTCTTGTAACTCATCCAAACATGTAGAAGATAATCAACAAATGCATTAGTACTTCTAAAGATGTTTTCTATTTATAAGTAGTTGTTTCATTATTTTGTTATTTATTATTTTGGTGATCACTTTATTCCTTCTCAGGCCCTGCCAATTTTGCTTTAGATATGTGTCTCGAACATGTGATAATTTTAGAAACCAAGGATTTGAGATGATAGTAACCCATAAATACCATCTTGAATTCACTGTCTTATGGGTGCAATATGATAATAAAACACCTTATGCTTTATAAAAGTTATATCTTAAACTTTTTAAAAGTTTTTTTTTAAATAAAACATTCTTTTACTTGCATCATTATACAAACTCTGCAGTACATGGTGATCTCCCTTTTACCCATGACACTGGTCTAAAGCAGTTTATCAAAGATTGTACAGCCCTAATATGACCCATACATTACAGTCAACCGTAGAATGCTCTAGTTGGATCTGGTCAGAATGCTTTCTGCTACCCTATCTACATCTATGTAGGCACCTGCCATTCTGGAAATGAATGCTTCCTCTTAATGCCACCCCATTCTTGTCAATTTAAGTAGGCATTTCTTCCATCATTGGAAGTGCACTAATTTGGAGAACCAGAGATTGTCCTTGACTTTCAGTAGTTTTCAAACTTTTTTTTTATATCCTGTTTTTTTTTTAAAAAACAATGAACCAAGCTGATGTTTGAAAACTACAGTTCTTAGCCAGATGTACTAACCTTGATAAATCTGATACTAGTGAAACTTTTTTTTATATCCTGTTTTTTTTTTAAAAAACAATGAACCAAGCTGATGTTTGAAAACTACAGCTCTTAGCCAGATGTACTAACCTTGATAAATCTGATACTAGTGAAAAGATTTTGTAAAATAGAAGCTCTACCCCGGTGGCATAGGGGTTGAGTGCAGGACTGCGGCCTACGGGCTTGGCGGTTCAAATTCAGCAGCAACTCTCCAGAAGCAAGGCTGGGTAGCTCCCACGACCACCAGAGGGCAGTGATGCCCCCCAAACATAGAAGCTCTAGCCCTAGTCTAAAGATCACCTGATTTAGAATATATGTGAGAAATCTGTTAGCTATTTTTGATGAGCAGCTTGATTTGCAAACAAGAATAACTGTTATTGTAATTTCACATGCCAGATACTACTGTATAGTTCATAATTATCTCATTTGCCCCAATAACAGGAGAATCACAATTTCAACAGAGATAATAATCTCCAGGTTCACAACTTTAAGTTTACCTAAATGAACCTTAAGTCCTGGCCTGGGTTCTCAGTCCATGCTGCTCCTTCTCTGAGTTTCCTCAGCCAAGACTTGTGTTTATCATACATCATTTCTTTAAGTAGCTGGCTGAAATAGAGGTTATTTAATTATTATTTACCATGCAAATATATATCTGGAAGAAAGTACTGGACAAGAAGAGTATGAGGTTTATATGCTCTACCCACTTCAAATCATTCATAGGATATTTTCTTAAGTACAGCAATTAAACAGTGTTTACAAATAATATTTAAAAGCTGAGAGTCAAACACACTGTCTGAATGCCCTAGACAGCTTTCTCTAAACTCTGCCTATTGTCCGTCAAATTGAGCGTTTCACCTAATGGTGCAGTGGGTTACACGCTGAAACTGCTGAAGACAGCAAGGGGAGCTGTGTGAAGCCTCCCCCACCCGCACCCCAACTGCTTCTTGGGAGAAGCTAAGCCTGTCGACTCAGGTAAAGTCTTAAGACTTCGTGGATCTCAATGGGCCATTCTATCAGGCAGAATCAACCCATGGCAATGAGTTTTCTAAGTGTTTTAATGAGGAAGCCCCACATGACCTCCTGATCAAATCTATTTTTTTTCAATAGCTAAGCAAACCAGACTTCAAACTTTCTAGCCAATGAATGTCAGCTCCAACACACATTTTAATCTTTATTGATCAGTATTTTCCACTATCTGTAAAATCAACAACCACCACCATCACCATAACACACCTAGTCACTTTACTATCATTAATTTCATTCATCAGCAACTTCCAGAGTCAGCATGAACAGGGATTTGGCAGACATCTGACTTGTGGTCAATATTTGAATCCCCTACTAACCAGCTCTGTGACCTTGGATAAGGGTGTTAAATACGGTCTTGGTGCCCTCTGAGTCTTATTTTACTTATACCGGCTGTTTTCAGCCCACCCAAGCACCATTTAATGTATGCCTTCCAATCAATTATGTCATAGCCAAAACAATCAAAACAGAAACAGATCTGAATTATCACAATTGTGGTGAATCCATCACAGTAAACAAAGGGAGAGTTGGAAGAGGCACCGGGAGCTGTTCCGAAGCTTGATCAGTTTGGATTATTGGCAGGACCGTCAAAGATACACCCATTCAAAAGGGCAGTCAGTCCCCATCCTTGAGCACGGTGCTGATATCTTTGAGAAGGACAGTGCCATTTTAAAGTCATGCTTTTATATTAAGTAAATTTGCCCTCATTCTGAAATGACTGATCAACTCCTGTTCACAACAGTCTGTATCACAATCATTTTCAATTGCTGAGTACATAGTTTTAAAACAAATGAAGTCTTGAAGTCTCTCCTTGTACTAAAATGTGACTAAATAGGTACTGCCTCCACCTACCTGCTTTTACTGACTTACAAATTCTACACACCCTCTCATAACCTAGGGACTGCCTGTAGGCTTAAGTGAGACCGAGACATGAGTAGCACGTGTTCAGTGTGAAGGCACTTCTTTTCTGGTTGGAGTAGGAGCTCAGCAGGCAATCACTTTGATACCATCTTGGCTTTGATTATGATTACAGCAATATCGAATATAATCTTATTCTGCTCAAATTCTGATTTTGTATGGGTATATATTATTCCTGGCACCTTAGACTCATTAATTGAAGATATCCTAGTGGAGTGCTAAGTAGAGTTAGAAGTTCCTAGAGCTCTATTTGCAAATTCATTCTAAAATTAAAATATTTAGCAAATACTTTACTACACACTCTTTATCATCTCTCTTAAGAGCTGTATTGACTTAATCAATAAATTTATTATCAGTAACTAGAATATAATCAGGGCCATTAATTGCATTAACGATTGCATTGCAATTATCACTATTGTTTTTTCCCCAGAGTTGTTCACTGTTAATTTTGACTTTCCATTTATACCTTGTGAATTCCTTTGCAAATATAGGAGAGTTTCAGGTTTCATCTATGTGGTAAAGCCCAATAATCCATTAGTAACTCAAGAGAGTCAATTATGAATGAGGGGAATTCATCTTGATTCCTATAATGTTTCCTCAGCTTAGGTAGATCTCAAAAAATATTCAAAATTAACCTTTCCCTTTATTCAAAATTAAGATGGCGTTTTTTAAAATTTGGAGGCTGATTTTATTGGGGGCTTATTTATTTTTAAATAGAGAATTGATTTAAAAAAATTATCCTGAGAGAATATCTTTTTTAACCTAATGATGAACACATAACAACAGCATTATATTTTGTGTTAGAGCAAGTTTTCCTTGTAAATCCTTATTACATTTTTGTAAATTTTCCTTAAAATTGGCTAATTGCTACATCTTACTGCATGAAAGTTAAGTCAAAAAGGATTGCTACTAAGAATCCTATTTCCACATTGTGGTAGTTACATAATCTGTTGTCAGTTTGAGAATGAAGAGTGAAGGGGTGGAGGGTAGCCTGTCAATCGGGTGGCATCTTGATGACCTCATTTGGAGGTGCTAAGGAGATAAATAGCTAGCTGAAGGTGAGATACACACTCACTCTCTGGGAAACACTGCAGTCGACAAGCCACATAGAGACAGACTGACGGCAGCTAGAACATGTAGAAGCCATGTGGGATGCCTGCCAGTGCCAAGATGCTCAAAACCTCACTGGATCCTCAAGGGTTCTCACCCAATGGCCTATGCACATCCTGCATCCAACATCATTGCATGCGTTTCCTGAGTCTGAAGAGAAATTTGTAGACTGATATCGGACATATGGGCTACTATGGGATATATGGACTTGATCTGGACTCGACGTGGATGTTTTCTCAATATTCAAAGGTCTTTCTTATACATATATGAGTGTCGATGAGTTTGTTTCTCTAGTCTACCCAGACTAACACCTACATGCACCGGTACATTTTAGTTCAAATCACTTACATGTGATTGTCTATGTGGATGACTAGAGGAAAGATCTCTCAGAAACATATTTGTCTTCATCTCATTAGGTACTATCAGAAAAGATGTGTTGAAAATAATGGCTTCTGAGAGCACCCTTTTGGCCAGAAAAATTCAAGGAAGGGATGATAGCTTAAGAGATTTTGGTGTTAATGTTTTAAAAATTTTTTTTTGATGAAATTGAAGTATATGCCAATAAAACTATTAGAGAAAGAGGGAAAGGGAAGAAAGGAGGAGAACAAGAAAATAATACAAAAAGGAGAAAAATTTTACCTATTGTTCTTGATCAAATTCTAAATGACATATGAACTGCATATCAATAATCCATGAATTAACTAATTCTAAAGGAATATTTTGGTGACTCTGAGGACTCTCTATTAGTAATTTATTATGGAAATATCAGCACAGCTTGGTCCCCATGAAGTGGAGGTTAATGGTATCCCAAATGTTCAATTTTTCCAAAATGCTTTATTTTTATTTTAAAAATAATTCTATTGGGGGCTGTTACAGCTCTTATCACAATCTATACAACCATCCACTATGTCAAGCACATTTGCCCAAAACCCGTCATCATCTCTGATGTCAACTACTATTTGTCCCCTCCATATGATGGGATTCTACAATGGCCTCAACCGAACTCAAGGAAATGACTCACAAGATGATGGAGATGGGAAAACCAGGCGAAGTCAATGGCCACTGGCTCAGGTCCCTAGCCAGGGGGGAGGTCAGAGAAAGGGTAACCAGGATCCCAAAAGAGAGAACAAACTTTGCCAAAGTGTTACCATCATCTCCCAGGTATCCTCGGTGCAACTACAGACAGGCAACAAGGCTTAAAGTAAAGGAAATCCTAAATTTGTTGACCGAGAAAGTGAGGCATGGGGACTCATATCTCTCCAAAATGTCTTTCCAAGTGCTGCAGAAGTTCAGTGGGGTCTTTTTATTTGGGACTTTGGGGCGTGAATCAGTATCAGATTGGAATTCTTTGGGAAGATTCAGTGCAAGGATTCATGTTCTGCACATTCAAGTCAGAAGAGGAAGGTGTCCCAAAGGTGGCATTGGTTGTATCTGGAGCATTGATGAAGGTGTGTGTTCAGTCTGAAGACATGAAAAGATCGGGCTGAGAGGACACTGGAGATTACTGTGCAGATTAGTTGGGCCACTTCTCCACCCCACACTCCCACTCTCTCACTTTAATTAAGCAGGAAGCTGGCAGTTTGTCAAAAAAGGAGACAACTTATATCAGGAAGTTCGCCTTTGTTCTTAACACAGGGATCAAATATGACAGCTAGTTGTAGAACACATCCCCAAACAAATGAAGAGCAGTGACTTGAGCCACATCCTCTAGTAAAAGAGGGCCTGGAGATACATACTACCTGATACCTTCCCATTGACCCTGCAGCTTGCTTGCTCCCAACGGGACTACAGCCACAGACTTCGAGGCAAGGATTCACAGCACAGCACAAAATGAGGGGGCAGGGTTAGCAGGGTCACATTAATGAATCAACTGCACAGAAATTCAGAAGAGAACTTTTTGATAGAATTTCCCCAAAGCCACAGAAAGACCATGGAATGCGTGTGGACAAGGTGAGAGATGGCTTATTTTGATGACGTTTTAAGGATATTGAAAAATTCAGTGGTATAAAAAGGTCAGGAAAGTTGTAGCAATGACATGTTTCCCCCGCCACAATAATGTACCAACATATTTTTTAAGGGGAGCAAGGTGGTCAGACAAGGATTTTGTTGGGGAAGTTGACCCCATTCACTCTGAAACCTTGATTTTGCCCTAGAAAACTTCTTTTGTTTCTCAAAGTCAAAGAGCTTTTAAGAAGATGATGATTTGAGTCCTCTTGGGGAGAATGTCAAACCTGCCATTTTGAGGCCATATAAGTAGACCAGCACAGGAGTCTTCAGGGAAGAATGAGAGGCAGAAAAAACACCTGCAGAAGTTA
>PVJH01045059.1:0-12627 GCA_004026705.1 Nesogale talazaci
GCCCTCGCCCCGGGCCCGGGCCCTCCTTGACCTGTCCAGACGATGGTAGTCCGGTCGCACCCACCTTGTCCGTGCGGAGCCCGCGGGTCAGGGCGCCTTGCCCTCGGCAAGGACCGGGGGCGGGGCTATGCAAATAGGCGCGTCACACGAAGCGAGGGATTGGTCGGCCTTCGTTGCCACGCCCCTGGCTGTCCGCGCGGAGCAGAGTGACAGCGCCAGGGACTGCGGCGGCGCGGGGAGCACGAGACAGCGCGGAGCAGCAGCGCCCGGACCGCGGGGCTGGGAGCACGGGGCCACGGGCTGGCTTCCTGACCCAAGGGAGCCGGTGGCCGAGAGGCCGAGCACCAGAGAGGAACGTGGCTGCGGCCGAGGGCGGGTATTCCCACGCAGCCACCCCTGCATCCTTACAATTGCCTGACCGAGGCTTGTGGGAATCTGAGGAGCTTCCCTAATCAGTCCCCACTCTGGTTCTCTGCGTTCTGTGTCGCCACGGCATCGAGCTCTCCAGCCTGGCAGAGAAGCCGAGTGACCTGGGAGGGACATTTGGTGTCAGCACGGGGGGGGGGGGGGGGCGTTGGCCCGAGCCCTGCCTTTTGGCCACGGAGAAGCCAGAGAAGGGCAGAGATGGTCTCAAAGCCATTCTCTCCCTCCCCCTGTGTGCCCCGCCCGGTAGTTTCCCAGCCGATTTCTCCCTGGAGAATTCTCTCCACATTGGATGGAAATCGCTTAAGAGCATTGGGCCCCCACAGCTGCAGACTTAACTCTGCCCAGCCATTCAAAACCAAAAGGGCAATGTCTTAAGTGCATTAAGTGGGGGTGGGCATCATCTGGCGGAGACGCTGAGCCAGGGCGAAGTCTAAAGGACTGGGCAGCGCTGGGGAGCCAAGGAGGGATGGCGCAGTACCTGGGGCTCCCAGAAGCACCGCCACTGTCCCTGGAGACAGGACGGACAGCTGTGACCGCAGGAGAGGCCCACCACACAGGCTTCAAATTGCTGACCTTGGAGACCTCAACCAGGGCATGACCAGGAGTGCTCCTGGGCAAGTAGAAGTACATTTTGTTTATTAATTCAACTTTCAAAAAAAAAAAACAGTCTTGGCTGAGCCCCTGTGGCGTAGTGGTTGTGCGCAGGACTGTGGCTCACTGGGATGGAGGTTCGATTCCAGCTCACGGCCTCCTCCTCCCACCACCTGAGGGCAGTGATGCCTGAAAAAAAAATCTCGCGGCCATGTAGTAGAAGCTGATTCATAGGGACCATATAGGACAGGGTAGAATGGTCCCGGTTTTTGAGACTGACTCTATAGGGGAATAGGAAGCCCCATTTTTCTCCGGAGGAGCAACTAGTGGTTTCAAACTGCACACTTGGAGAATCGAAGCCCAACTTGCAACCAGTACAGCACCAGGGCTCCAAGTCCATGAAGGCGGCGTGAAAATCTGCTAGGAGTGTGTGAGTCCAGGTAGACAAGGGAAACAAATTCATAAACACGCATATGTGTGAAAGAGGTTTATATGTTAGAGCAACTGTACATTAAGAAAACACCCCAACCCCGTTCAGTTCAAGGTGAGACGTCTGATATTATTAGCCCATATCCCCGACAGCAATCTCTGAAGTCCACTCCAGACGGACAAGACAGGCAATGATGCTGAATGCAGGAAGATCCCAGGCCAGGGGGTGCAATGTCAGTGGCGTGGTAAGCAGCTCAGCGCTGACAGGGGTCTCCACGTGGCTTCTCTAGGTCCAGATTTCTGGCCGAATCAGGGTAGGTCCATGTGGCGTCTCCTCAGGGACGTCTCACAGGAAGCCAGCCCTTGTCAGTCGAGTGTCTCCCTGGGAGTGAGCTGAGATAGTGTCTCAAGACCCACCTGAAGAAGGAGTGACCCCATTTCCCAGAATTCTCAGGAGACCACCATGCCCCCACAGAGGTCTCATTGGCTATCTCCAGATTGACAGGCTAGACTCCACCACCCCTACACTCCTGTTTTTTTTGTACTATGATGATTTTTTTTTTTTTGCATCACTGCCCTGGTGGGAGTAGAAAACCCAGCCTCGCTCCTGGAGAGCTGCTGCTGGATTTGAACCGTCAACCCTGTAGGCCGCAGACCCGCACACAACCACTGCGCCCCCGGGACTCAGCCACCCCTACACTCTGAATCCTCAAATTGACACCAGGTTAGGTAACTGCCACAGAGCGGACCCCGAGCTGGGTTTTAGGGTGACAGCGGCCAACAGGAGAGCGAGAACCCTGTGCATCTGCAGGGTACATTGACTACTGAGTGGGTGGTGGTGTTCATATCGCCGGGTGAAAAGTCCTGCCGGAAGCCAACAGGTGATGGCACCGAGGATCATGAGGGTCCTTTAGAAAGGGGCTGAGCAGCGTCTCTGAGGAGAAGGCGGGTGCTCGGAAACCCGAAGGGCCACAAAGACACCAGTCACCTGAGTCTGCAGGCCCAGCAAGCGGCCAGCAAGGGCAAAGAACCTGAATTTGGAAAGAATCTGGGATTTTGGGAAGGAGAACTGGGTAACTCAGTGTAAAGACTTGGAGGACACCCGGAAACTGGGGAGTTGATCCCAGTGTTGAGTCCCAGCTGGTGTTAAGGACTGCTGAACTCACTTTGATTCATAGCTGCCCTGTGTGTCTGAAGACACCTGCCCCGGGGTCTTCTTGACTCAATTCCTCACAGAGCTAGACGGCCAGGTCTTGTGTTGCTGGGTGGGTTTGCAATGCCAGGTTTCTGGTGAGTGCTGGGTGCCCACTCATGGGATAGGCATCTCTTAATGACATAATGACATTTAGATAAAAGCAGGTGCTGTATGGATAGTTAAGTGTTGTGTTAGGCAGGGTTCTCTTAGAGAAATAAAACCAGGACACTAGTAATTCTCTTTATATATTTATATAGAAAGAAGGGTATGTAAGATAAGAAAGAAACAGTTAACTACCTATAAAGCAGTACAAATTGCTTGGTGCAACTCACTTGTGTGAGACAGCTAGAAGACTGGCAGTCCTTCAAGTCTTGAGGACCGCCGAGTAGTCCTCTGTAGAGCAATTCAGGCTATCCGGCCACAGGCAGCAAACAGCAGAGCAGGTCGCCAACAGTCACCCAGATGACAGAGTCCGACAGTGCCCAGCTCAAGAGATGTCTATCCCAGGAGCGTGGCGAAGCAGGGTTTGAAGGAACTTCAACTCACAGCCACACAGGCCACAATTAAGTGTCCCACGGGTAGTGTTGCTTGGAGGTCGAGGCACAAGACGAACAAGGGAGCTGTCTGGTCCAAAGATCCAAGAGCAAGGGTGGGGCTTGCTGAGCCTTTTCTAGCTCCACTCTAAAGTTGATCGCGTGTGTTCATTGGCCATGTCGTCACAACAGACCTACCTATCATCTTTGGCCATGTTGGCACCACAAGCTTATCTATAACAGGTGTGTTAGTCCGGGTAAACTAGAGAAACAAATTCATAGATACAGGGATATGGATATACGGGGAAGGTTTACATACAAGAGGAATGGAACATTGAGAAAGCATCCCAATCCAGTCCAGTCCAAGGCCATAAATTCAACATTAGCCCATATGTCCCATACCAGTCTATAAAGTCTTCTTCCAACTCACAAATCACATGGCAGTGGGTGCAGAATTCTGGCTCTGGTAAGGGTGCCCTCATGGCTCCTTGTATCCAGGACTCAGGGTCCATCAATAGCATCCATTGGTGATAGAAACATCTCGGCACTGGCAGGGGTCTCTCTGTGGCTTTTCCGGCTTCAGAGGTCTGGTTTCATCAGGGTAAGGCCGTGTGGCTTCTCCTCCGGCTCGTCTGGTTCCTCAGACGCTGCCATCTTGTCAGTGGAGCGACTCCCAACAACTGGGGAAAAATGGTCTCTCAACTCCACGAGGGAAACACAGCGAGACTTCCCAGAAGTCTCAGGAGAAAGCCCTGCTCACACAGAGGCCTCGTTGGCTACTCAATGGCTATCTCCAGATTGACAGGCCAGACTCCACCCCTCCATCCCCATCATGACATTGACATCAGGTACATGACCGCCACATTGGGCAGAGAGGAATGTTCACATGAAGAGAGCTACACCGATGCCAAGAAAGCAAACATCCTCACAACGGGGACCATTAGGGAAGCTCATGATGAATGGAGAGAAGGTGGCAGTTGTCAAGGATTCCGTGGGATCCACAGTCAATGCTCCTGGAAAAAGCTGTCAGGAGATCAAACGATGCATCGCACTGGTTAAATCTGCTGCACAGCATCTCTTTAGAGCAGCCGTTCTCAACCCGTGGGTCGTGACCCCTTGGGGGGTTGAGCGACCCTTTCCCGGGGAGTGCCCGATTTGTCACAGTGGCAAAACGACAATGGTGAAGTCGCGCCAAAAATAGTTCTATGGTCGGGACGTCACCGCCCCAGGAGACACTGTATGAAAGGGTCAGGCACTAGGAAGGTCGAGAACCACTGCTTTAAAATATTGAAAAGCAAGCCTGTTACACTGAGGACTAAACAGTGCCTGCCCCGATCCATGGTATTTTTGTTTGTTTGGTTTTTTTGGGGGGGCGGGGGCATCACTGCTCTCTGGTGGTGGGAGTAGGAGGATCCATGGTATTTTCAATCACCTCATATGCTTATGAAGTTGGACAATGAATAAGGAAGATGGAAGGTGAGTTGAGCATATTCAAAGTGCCGTAGCCTGCTGAAATGGCCCACACGCCTTAGGGGAGGTCTGGGCAGTGTCCCTTAGGAGCAAGGGCAGTGGGACTTTGGCTTACACACTTAGGACATATTGTCTGGAGACACCAGGCCCTGGTACAGTGGAGGGGCAGTGAGAAAGAGGAAGGGCCTGGACACTGTGGCTCTAATGATGGGCTCAGGCAGAGGGCCAGTTGGCAAGGGACAGGGCAGTGCCACCTTCCGTTGTGCGTTAGGTCAAAGTGACCAGATTTTAACATTGGTAAAGCAGGGCATCATTGACCCGGGGTGGTGGAGGGGTAGAAGGGGTATATTCCCTCATTCCCTTCCTGTTCTCCCACCGTTCCCTAACTTGTCGTGCGTGCTTTCCAAAAAATCAGGACATTTTTACAACGCCTCGGGACGCAGTAAAAACTGTTTAAAAGCGGGACGTCTGGTCACGTTAGCGTAAAGTCATTAGGGGTCAGAATGGCCTAGTCGGCATCTGACAACATGATGAAAAACGGAGATCAAGTGAACTCGTATCACACATAGCTACGATGTTGTGATGGGCCCCAGGTGACCAGGAGAAACTGAGAAGCTACAGGGGGTGGGGAAGGGCGGTGAGCTTGTTTTAAGGAAGAAGACTGGAAAAGGTCTGTACAGATGCAAAGAAAGGTTCCGATCCACAGGGCGTGCCCAAGAGGTCAAATCCTTGAGCGGGTCGGGAGGAAGGCGCCCAGCGATCCAGCGGAGGGGTGGGTGAGCACCGGTTCGCAGCCCGAGGGAGCAGGTGCGGCTGGTCTTGTGAATTTCTGGAAGCCAAGGCGGCCGTTTAACCTCGAATCGTCGATTTGACCTTGAAGTCGTCCATTAGGTCTGTACGGAAGATAAAGGGGAAGGGCGGTGCGAGAGGGTCCCCTGCGTCTGCCCCGACAGGAAGAGGTTCGGGCGTCTGCTCCTCCCCCGCGTGCCTCCCCCGCCCCCCGACGTGACGTGCCCAGCGCGGGTACCCGCCCCCACGGCCAACGTCGTCACGTGCCTGGCGTGCCACGCCCACCCGCAGGAGGCTGGCCCAGCGTCCCTCGCGCACACCAGCCCGCCGACCACGTGCCCCGCCGCGCCCCACGTGCCGCGCTCCTGCCCCGGCGTCCTCGGCCGCGTGCGCTCGGCGCTTCCTGGGCCCGCGGGCGCTCGAGGGTCGCTGGCGGCGGTTGGAGCGGAGCCATGAGCGCGTCTTCGCGGCCGCTGAGCCGAATGCCGCCCTTGGAAGAGGTCGCCTGGGTACGCGCGGGGCCTGGGCCGGCCTTCGCTGGGGGTGGGGGTGGGGGGCAAAGCCAAGGACTCGCGCCTGGCACACAGCCCACCGACGTGGGGTCCCTGGCAGGGGCTGTGGCCCCCAGGGAGGGTGCAGGCCCAGGGGAGCCCGTCCGATTGCGGCCACGCGGGCGGGGTGGCGCTGGGGCCTGGGGCCCCCGAGGTCTCATTTTCGGTCCTCCCCAAGTCTCCCTACCAGAGGCTGAGTCAGAGGATGCTGGACGTCTCCGGGGACCGCGGCGTGCTGAAGGATGTCCTCCGAGAGGGCACTGGGGACCTGGTGGCACCCGACGCCTCCGTCTTAGGTGGGCCTGGGCGCGGCGCAGAGCCGTGGCACTTTGCTCTGGAGGGCGGAACACCCCCCCCCCCCATAGCCCCCCATGGCAGTGGTCCTCACCCTTCCTAACACCGAGACCCCTTCATACAGTGCCTCGTGGGGTGGTGACACCCCCCCTCCCCAAGCAGACGATCATTTTCATTGCTACTTCATCACTGGCCACTTGGCTGCCGTTCTGAATCTGCCGGCCTCGTGTAAGGGTCGTTCGACTCCCCCAGAGGGGTCGCGACCCCCAGGTTGAGAACCGCTGCCCTGTGGTATTTTATAGCATAGCAAACGCTTGGTTTGAATTCGGAGTTTTAGGAGAAAAACCTAGGGCCTCCTTTTACCCCTGGACCTGAGGTCACCCTGACCCATGCAAGTTCAAAGCGGCCGGCCAAGCCCTGTACACTGGAGCCCCAAATGGGGCAGGGTGCCCCGAATGCCGAGAAAGGAGCATTCCGGTACCACAGGGCATGGAATCGTGAAAGGCATCGCACTTCATGTGGGGAAGTTGGGGGTCTGGCAGAGAGAGAGAGAGAGGGATCTTGGCAGTGTGGGAGGTTGTGTGTGAGAGAGGGGGCACTTGGCAGTGTGGGAGGAGGTAGCTAAGGTATATGTGTGTGTCAGAGAGAAAGAGGGGTCTTGGCATTGTAGGAGAGTGAGAGTGTGTGTGTGTGTGTGTGTGTGTGTGTGTGTGTGTGTAAGAGAGGGGAGAAGCTGAGCCCCAGTGACAGTGGTTGTGTGCGGGACTGCGGCTCACAGGGTTGGTGGTTCAAATCCAGCAGCAGCTCTCCAGGAGCATGGCTGGGCTTCCCACTCCCACTAGGACAGTGATGCCCCCTCCCCAAGAGAGAGGGGGGGACTTGGCAGTGTGGGAAGAGGTAAGAGTATGTGTGTGTTAGAGAATATTGAGGAAATATGATTAGAGACACGGGAATCTTTAAAGGCCTTTCTACGCACTGAGTGGGTCTCCTCTTTCCTAGTGAAATATTCTGGCTACCTGGAGCACATGGACAAGCCTTTTGATTCTAATTGCTTCCGGAAAACTCCTCGCCTCATGAAACTGGGAGAGGGTAAGTTGAGATCCTCACTGCCGTGAGCCTACCTGAGATAAGACATTGACGGGGGCAGGCAGCCTTATGTCTCCCACGTTGCTACTGGTAGGTTTGAACTGCCGACCTTGTGTTTAGTGGTCCAGCATGATGCCCCATGCCCTCCCCCAAACCCACTGCCCACCAGGCCTTTCTGACTCAGAGGACGTCTCTAGGACAGGGTGGTACTATCCTCGTGAGTTCTGACACTCTAACTCTCTCTCTTTTTAAAACCTCACCCATCGTTTCTCGATAAGCGCCTGGTGGTTTTGAACTGCTGCCCTAGTGATTAGCAGCCCAATGTGTAACCACAAGGCTGCCGTGTGGCAGAAGACTGTCACTCCTTATGGGAGTAGAAAGCCCCGTCTTTCTCCCAAGGAACGGCTGGTGGTTCTGAACCGCTGACTTGGTGGGCAGCAACCCTACTCCTTGTAACCCCTTGGCAAGGAAGGGCTTGCGACTCCTGCCCAGTGCTCAGACGCCCTGAGTTGATTTTCCCGAAGGGAGGCTGGGCGGTGTGGCTCTGAGCTCCACATTCCCCTGGGAGGACCTGCGAGGTGTTCGGGAGAAGGTTGAGCTGGCAAGGTTTTCTTTGCAGCTTGACCTAGCCACGAGCCGTTTTTCTTTGTCCCCTGTGCTACGCAAACCTCTGTGGAATGCTAGCTCCACGTGGTGAGAAGAGAGGTAGCCATGCCCGGGTGGCTGGGACCCCCCCCCCCCCGGGCCCTTGGGGACCTCACAGTGTGGTGGGGGAGGCTAGCATGTCTGCAGACGGCTCACTCACGAAAGCTGAGTAACCGGGCAGGAAGTCGTGCGGTGGGAGGGTTTAATGAAGGCAAAGCGACTTCCACCTGGAAGGATGCAGAAAGGCTGCGTGGAGAAGGGGCCTTTGAAAGAAGATTTGCGTTTCTCTCAGGGTAGCAGCCAGGGTTAGAGGTTAGGAGTTAGGAGCAGCGTGGCCCATGTCGGCCTGCGAGCTGCAAGGGCAGGAGTTTGAAAGCACTGGCCGCTCCTCAGGAGAAAGACAGGCCTTCCCACGTCTATAAACAGCAGGGAGTTTGCTTTGGCGGAGCTGGAGGCAGGGTGAGGAGGGAGACCTGGCAGGAAGGAAGGCCTTTGAGAGCAAAGACTCAGCCGCCGGCCCAGCTCACTGCCATGGAGACCACGCCGACTCAGCAACCCTGTCAGGCAGCGCAGACCCGCCCAGGGCAGGGCTTTAGACTGCACATCTTCCTGGACTGGCAGCTTCACCTTTTCCCTCGGAGCGGCTGGTGGGTTTGAACCTGTGACCTTCTGTTCAGCAGACTAGCGAATGACCGGCAGCGCCCCCAGAGTGGCTGAACCCAGACCGGAGGCCAGGAGACTGCTGCAGCCTGGTTGTGCTCTTGGTGAAGCAGTCTGTGGGCGTGAGCCGTGGTTCAAGCCCAGCAGCTGCCTGGCAGGTCCAGGAGGAGGCTCTCTGCTGACTTAGGGTGTACAGCCCCCCCAAAGCCAGTACAGGGCCACTGCCGTTCACATGGTTCGGGTTGGGCATGGCTAGATGGAGGGTCGGGTGGGGTCGTGGTGATGTGCCCAGCTGCTAGCCACAAAGGGAAATGTCAGGGGTTCGATACCACCTGCCACTCTGGGGAGAAAGCCGAGGATCTTCCTCCCATCGAGCGTCAGAGTGAAGGAGGCGCCCGGGGTGGGGGGGGGGGCAGTCCTGCTCGAGGGGGTCCCGCGGTGAGTAGGCATCGGCTCAAGGGCTGCGCGTTTGTATGCTGTGAGTCGCCTGGCAGTGGGTTTGGGGATTGCGGGGAGCTGGCGTTTTGGATGGAGTGAGGGGAGGGTTGGGTGCAGGGGGAATGACAGCCCAGGGAGCGGGAGCTGCACAGAGCAGGTGGGGGGGTGTTATGCTGGAGGGAGACGCTCCCAGGTATATAGGAAAGAGCCTTATATACGAAAGCAATGGAATGTTGAGAAAACCTCCCAGCCCAGTCCAGATCAAGTCCATAAGTCCCATATTTTGTTTTGTTTTGTTTTTTGGGGCATCACTGCTCTCCAATGGTGGGAGTAGGAGGCCCAGCCCCACTGCTGGAATTGAACCTCCGTCCCAATGGGCCGCAGTCCCACGCACAACCACTACGCCACCGGGGCTCAGCCCCCTAAGTCCCATATTAACCCATATGTCCGATACCAATTTATAAAGCCCTCTTCAGACTCACGAAACATGCAAGGATGCCGAATGCAGGAAGATCACAGGTCCGTGGGTGGGAAGTCTTCTAGATCCAGTGTCATCTCAGCACTGGCAGAGGTCTCCACGTGGCTTCTCCAGGTGCAGGGTTCTGGCTGCATCCGATAGGTCCATGTGGCTTCTCCACAGGGATGAGAGGCTTGAGCCTTGTCAGTAGAGGGTCTCCAGGGGAGTGGAGAGAGAGAGAGAGACTGACTCCCATCTCCAAGGAGGAAATATCAGAGTTCTCCCAGAATCCTCAGGGGAAGGCCATGCGTCTGGGTCAGCAGCCACCCCGTTGTTTTCTGTTCCCCCCTGCAGATATCACGCTGTGGGGCCTGGAGCTGGGCCTGCTGAGCATGCGCCGAGGGGAGCTGGCCAGGTTCCTGTTCAAGCCGACCTACGCGTACGGCGTGCTGGGCTGCCCGCCCCTGATCCCCCCCAACACCACCGTCCTCTTCGAGGTTGAGCTGCTCGACTTCCTGGACTCGGCCGAGTCCGACACGTTTTGTGCCCTCACCGCCGTAAGTCCCCAGGACCGCCCTTTGGTGTCATGCCAAGTGAGGGTGCTGCCCTGGCCCAGTGTCAGCCAGGGGCGACCTCTTAGAGCAGCCCCGTGAGACGAGTGTAGGGCCCTGTCCCTCTCCCGAGGAGCGGCTGGTGGCCTTGAACTACTGACCTGGCCATTCGCTGCCCAGTGCATGGCTGCTGCGCCACCAGGGCCCCTCAGGAATGACCTTCTGGAGCGCAGCTCTGGGATGGCGTGTCTCATCTCCAGGGACACCCCAAAAAGAGGGTGGGGAGTCCTGGGGTGAGGGATCTGGTTGTCTTGGGGATTGGCCCTGCTTGGCTTTCTGCCCCTGTCCGTCCCGTGGAGCTTGAACTGTCAGCCCCTGTGCTTAAGCATGGTGTCCCTGGGTCTCCAGAGAGGGTGGCTGTATCTGATGGCGTTTCAGCCCAGGAAGGGCAGCAGAAGCACCCCGAGACTCCCCAGCTTCCTCTCGACTCTCAACATCCCTGCCCACTCACCCCACACTCCCTGGGGTCACCGAGTTCCCTGCTCCTGCCCTGTGGAGAGAGGCTCTCTGAGGCGCTCCAGCCTGCAGACAGACTGTCCAGGTGCCTAACGGCTGAACGAGAACATCCCCAAAGGCCACAAGCACCCCCTGTTTGAGTCAGCCCCGGGGGGCGGCAAAGCTGCGTCCACCAGGCCTCACCCCAGTTGCTGGCCCCTGTCCCCACCAGCTTCAAAATGAGAGCTATTTCCTGTCCCTCTGCCGGAACAGTTTGTCCTTGGGTCATTCAGACCCCAAACCTGCCGGCAAGTGGATGACTCATGGCAGCCGCCCTCCACCGGGCTTCAAGGCCACCAGTCCTTGTGGGGGAGACTCCCCGCCCCCCTCCTCTGCCTCCTCCACGGGCAGCTGGTCGGCTCAAACTGCTGACCTTTCCTGCCACAGCAGCCCAGCTCCGTCCACCAGCAGAGCACGGTGTAGCTCAGCGGCTCTCTCCACCTGCCGGTCGAGACCCCTTTGGGGGTTGGACAACCCTTTCACTGGGGCCACCCAAGACCATGGGAACTCTGTTTTCCGATGGTCTTAGGATGGGAGACCCGCTCCTCTATCGTCTCCAGGCGGGTCCGCCCACATGTAGATACGCCCACCTACTTGTATCCAGTGTGAAGACTGTTCCCATGCTGCACCCTGCTGCAGGACCACACTTCCTTGATCTGTCGTTAGAAATTCATATTTCACAATATAGAAGGACATCTTGTTTTTGTGATTCATCGTGGTGCTTTAATGATATTCACTTTGTGACAATGAAGAGACATCCTGCCTTTCAGACATTGACATGACGGCTCATCACAGGAGCAAAATGACTGTGAAGAAGTAGCCCTGAGAATCATTTGAAGGTTGGGGGGCGGTCACCGCCCCACGCGGCACTATATGCGGGTTGAGAACCGCTGCTCTGACTACAAGAGCCGCCGCCGTCAGCTCTCACTCAAGCACGCTCATCGCTAGGCTGGGGGAGGGGTGATGATCTGGAATGACTTCTGGAGTCAAGACATTCTTCTTCCCATTGAAGAACAGCAATTAAGCCCAAAGACTCCCACTACCAGATAACAAGTCTGGGAATTAAAAGTATAGTAATGACCAGGGAGTAGACAGAGAACTGGGGGAATGTGTCCTAGAACCCCCCTGCCCACTCACCTCCATGGACATACACTGTGAGATTTCTGACAGTGGGGGTGGGGGGGCTCCACAGTCCAGTGGGAGAAGAGACTGCCGAGGCAGCCAGAGAGCCATGCGGGGGCACCTGCTGCTGACAGCGTCTTCCGGGCAGGAGCGTTTCCCCTTGGGAGAGCCCAGGATGTCCCTCCGCCCCACTGTCTGCAAGGCCGCCTGCAGTGCCTCCCCTCACTGGTGTGGCTGGGTGTTCCGACCCGTTGCTGTCATTCATAAATCTTACCACCATTTCATGGGGGCGGTAATGGGACCTTCACAGACAATCTGGATACACCATGGCCTTCAAGGTCAGCAGGACCCAGACAAACCATTACATGCCTGTTTGTGAGAGGATGGCCTTGGGCCCCACATTCAGTATTGGCCTGTTCCTGCCATTTTCCAATTTTCCGGGGAACTGCTGCTGCTGCGGGGGAAGGGGCTCAGAGAAGGAAAGAAAGGTCATGGGGAAGTTTCTAGTCTGGAGTGAAACAGGAGCCTGGGGACGGGAACAGCGCATGGCACACCAGGCAGCCCAGACCCTGGTGCTCAAGGGCACAAGCACCCCCCCAAGGGGGGCTGGGGGCACCTGGGGTCCACCTGCCCCGCTGATCTCCTGCCTCTGGCCCTCAGGAGCAGCAAGACCAGTTCCCGCTCCAGAAGGTCCTGAAGGTGGCCACCACCGAGCGCGAGTTCGGCAACTACCTCTTCCGCCAGAATCGCTTCTATGACGCCAAAGCCAGATACAAACGGGTGAGCGGCCTCAGAGAGTCTGGACTTCCAGAGAGCCCTGCCCCGCCAGGGGCAC
>PVJH01045060.1:0-12608 GCA_004026705.1 Nesogale talazaci
CCGCTTGATGCAAGCTTAGTGGTTTGAAACTCAAACCAACTGCTCTGAGGCAGAAAGACTAAAGAGTTAAGGTTTTGGAAACTCACCTGGGCAGTTTTACCTTGTCCTTCTGTAAGGTTCTGTAAATCAACATCGATTCATTGGCATTAAGTTTGGTGAGAGAAAAGAAAAATGTGTTTTCCTATACAATGTTGAGACTTTGTCTGTTTAGAAGACATGTTATTCAATGTGGGGGGCGGGGAATAGACTTTTCTATTTCTGTTGCAAGAGTTGATGCTATTAACATCTGAGCCCTCACTATTAAAGGCTAGGTTGCGAGGTCTGATATTAGGTGTTTAATAACCTTCAGCTGTCAGTCATCTCATGGGGATTTTTCTTCAACATAACAAGAACCATTTTTAAATGGTTCTTTGGTCGAGCTGAATTTTTTCACAGCGTGTATAATAGGGAAATGATTACTGAATGCCCAAACTATCCCCAGTTCTCCTTAAGCCCTGGGAGATTAATTGGCCAGGGATTAATTTAGGTGTGATGTTGTCTCTGGAAAAACATTCAAGTAACATTATCTAAAAGCTGGCAATACTTTTCATAACAATGTCTCTTGACTTTCAGTATGTGTCTTTAGAGTTTCCTAATAAAACGCGCACAAGTCTGTCTCAGTGTGAGTAAATGGTAGTCCCAGTTTGCATGTTGGTGACATAGGCAGGTGCAGTGTTTTGCCAGTGCATTTGCATTCACCATTGACACAGAGAGATGTAGTCTTTTTTGTAATGAGGTTTTGTAATAGTTCTATTGCTTGTGTCATTCCCTGGTGAGGTAGGCTACAGGATGGAATCAGGCGAATGTAGGGCTGTAAAGTTTCCTGCGGCTTTATTGGCATGATTCAGTTTGGGTGATTAAGATTGGTAAATTACTCTGGACTTTGAAAGACACACAAAAAATGTTCATGTGTCTGGTGTGGGTAGCATGTTTCTTTCTTTCTTTCTTTTTTTTTTTTTGTAGCATGTTTCTTATAACTTAAGTACGTTTGGCAGCTTTGTCTGGAATTTAAAATTATCGGCAGGAGGGGGGGGGCGAAATGAGGAGCCAATGCCAAGGGCTTAGATAGAAAACAAATGTTTTGAAAATGATGAGGGCAGTGGATGTACAGATGTGCTTGACAGACAACAGACTTAGGTATTTATTGTGATAAGAGTTGTATGCGCTTCCTATAAAAGAATTTTTAAAATATTAGCCATTTTGAATTCTTGGGTTTTTTTTTTGTTTGTTTGTTTATTTTGGATTTTTTTTGGCATCATTGCCCTCTGGTTGTCGTGGGAGCTACCCAGAGCTGTTCCTCAGAGCAGCTGCTGGATTTGAACTGCCAAGCCTGCGGGCCACAGTCCCGCACTCAATCACTTACACCACTGGGGCTCAGCCCCCATCTTGAATTCTAAATCATATTTTGTGTTCTTTGTATTTAGCAGCAGGTACGGTTTCTGAGTGTCTTGAAGCACTTGATGTAAAGCTATCATAGGTGTTCTCCCCCATCCCACCAAAGTCATATCTACAAAGCACACATCAGCATAATCAAGGCTTTGGAATTTTCAATCATTAAGTGATACTTTAGTTACAATACAAACAAGTGTACAAATAGGAATATGAAGGCGATGTCTTTGCTAACCTTTAAAACTGTAAGCTCTGCCCCTTACTGGTTATGTGACCTTGTTTCACCCTTCTCTGTAAAACAAGAGAAAAGGAAATGCCTTCAAATGGCTGTTGTCAGCATTAAATATGTTTTGTAGTTGAGAGCAGGTAGGCATACTCCTTGATGTATATGACAAGCACTCAATATGAAGGTGATTTTTAACTTTCAGCCTCATTACAGAGATTCATTTGTGGAAGACTCCTTGGATAAAATGGTTTGAACTTGAATGTTGAGTATTGTACAGACTTAATAAGTTTGGCGACCTTATTTCTAAGTTTCAAATTGAGTAAAGAATTCTTAATTCACTGTTGTCTGAACTGTAATGTGTTTTTTCTGTTGTAGGTCTCCAATTGAGAAACATGGCACTGTTTCCCCTGCACTCTACCCACCTATTGCTGGACTTCTGTTGTAACAAGTTGGCAAACACTGGCTGGAACTGGCTGCAATAAAACACGCCAGCTATCAATGCTGACAAGAGCCTAACAAGTGCCAACTACAGATGATTACGCATTTGGAATTCTAATGAACTGTTTTAACCTTCAGGAAGAATTGTAAAGACGTGTACATAGCACAACTTGATCCGGATAATATATATACTTGTTCATGTACATCCACAAATACACCTTGTACCAAATAATGCTTTCTTGTAGTAGAATAAGAATCGTGTAAATTCTTAAAAGATTTTAGCAGGGTTTCTTTCCCTATTCATCGTTTCTTATCAGTTTTAAGACTCCTTAAAGCATGTCAGATGAAAAGCAATTAGGATTTGAAAGTTTCCATTTAATTTCCTTTTAAACCACTGAGGCTTCATTAAAACCTTTTCACTTATTTACTACACTTTTGTATCTCTTTTGTTTTGGCACAGTCCCCTTTGCTTTCCATCCCTCTGTCTTCTCAAATCATTTAGTTCAAATACTGAAACACGGAATAAGCAACTACTTGATTTTTAATGGCGACTTCAGAGAAGTGGCCATCACTAGGTGCTTTGTCCCTTTTGTACTCTAGTTGCACCCATCTCCGATTGGATGTAGCAATAACCTTTTTGGCTGTTGAGAGCTCTTGAACCCAGTCACGACCCTTGAGAACTAAAGAGTTGATTCTGAATTTAAGTTACTGAAATTTACCCTAAACAATTCAGAATTCTGAATGCCACCCCCTGGTCTCCCAGCCCCCCTCCAGTTGCCTAATGTTAAGGTTGGATAAATAAAGCATGCACAGCTGTTGGCTTTCTACTTGACGTCTGGGTTGCGAGTACAGATGCTGTTTGCCCCCCACCTTCTCCTTAGCCCTTCATCCTCTCTGCCTCTATTTTCCACTGCAGAGTCCCCCTCACCTATTGTACAAAGAAATTGCGATGTATATTTTCATGTAATTTGATTTTGGAATTCTGTCACCTTATGTAGTGAGTTCTTCCAAAATACAATTTTTTTTCCAATAATTGTCAAGTTGTTGGCTTTTCTTGTACTGAATGAAGGTTATAATACTGAATGCCAGAGAAGTGCAGTTTAGAAAAAAATCTCAGGTTGATTCTTTATGCAAACAAACTTAATACTTGAAAATGACACGGCCATGGCAGTCAATGGATTGGGTTCTCTCTGAATTCTTAGGTGAATCTGAAAGCTTTACCGAGGGGAATGCTTTGCTATTCTGTCACCAACATAGTGCACTTGGGTTTGAGAAATGTTTGAGCATCAGTATATTCCATAGCCTCTAGTTTCCTACAATGACTTTAGGTAATGGTAAATAGGACATTTGCAGTATTTAAGGCAGGCTTACAGGTTCTTCAGTACTTGTTGTGAGGTTGGGCGTGGGGCATAGTCCCCGGCATAGAGCAGACAGAACGTGAGGGAGGGAATACCAGGCAGGCATCGTGTGCACTTGTGAGACGCAGTGCGTGTCATCTCAGTGGGGTTGGAGTACTGCTGTGGGACATAAGAGAAAAGAGATGCCTGCTAACAGCCCAGGCCTTCACAAACGTGGCCTGCTCTTGCTTTAGCAAAGGTAGAATGGTTTGAAAATGCCGTCACAGTAAACAGCGGTTTTTCTAAATCCCAGTCTGTTCTCCCGTCGGAAGCATTGATAAAAATCCACAAATGTGTGATGACTGAAGGTGAAAATGGTTTGGGTTGAGTCATTGGAGCCCAGTTTTCTTCAAGAACTGAGTTAAAAAAAAAAAATCTCTACCCCTCCAAGACTTAAAAAACTGATTGCCCCCAAAGTGCCGGCACTGCACACCTACCCTGGACATGGGACCCAACCCCTCTTCTTCTTAAGTCAGAAGTTGGTCACATTGTGGTTGCTGGTGGAAGAATGGGAGTCTGAATCTCGCTCTCCTCTCCATTGAGTCAAAACCTTGGATTTGGCCCTTCAGGGAGTAGCTAACGGCCTAGTAACTCAGGGACAACCGTTATTGATCTTCAAGTGCCACTTCAATGCAGTGACTATGGTTGCACCACGTGTTTTCTGTTTTTGAGGCTAGACCGAGGGAGTGGGAAAAGACCCAGGAGTTGGGTGCACCTCTTTTTCCACCTGTTGCCCCAGCTGTGCCCCACACTGACACACAGGCCTAGCGAGATGTCAGGACTTCTTTTCCTCAGTCTGAGATGTCATCCGTGCCTTTCCCAGTGTTCAGCCGGCTGTGGGGATTTCAATGCCTCTACATTTGATAGCAAACTGCACTCGGGTGACACTGACCCAGGTGGCTTTTACCCCACCCATTACCTCATCGTCAGTGTGAGGTGATTACTCTCTGCTTTAGGAAAAGGATTCCCCCACTCAACCCCTCGCCCCTGACCTTGTGTCAACAATCAGCAACATCTGTATTTTTTTTAACATCTCTGTATTTTTATGGATAGAACTGTGGACAGTCTCCTAAATTTACTCCCATGTTCTTATCAAAGCTCAACGATTTCAGCCTGTGCTCATATTGGGTGCATGATCTCAATGACTTTCTGGTCTCTTCTTTTGAGTTTTAAATCCAGGAGGATTTCCCTTACCATTATAAGATAGTATATTTGTTGTTATTCCACTAGGTCTGTGATCCCTTGGGTGTTACACTAATGGTCTTTATTCTCAGTTGTGAAGTTTTGTCTTCCATATGCTCACTCACGCTCAACCAATCTGCCCACCTAGGGGTGGGGTGCCTGTGTATCTTCGCCTGTCTGGTCTCCAGTTGGTGGAATTACCTTTTTTTTTTTTTTTTTTTTGTACTGCCACTTCTCAGCATCTTTGAAATTTGACATGATATTGCTTCGTTCCAGTTTTCTTTTTTTTTAGTTCTGTAATTTGTTGATTGTATTTAACTATGTGAGTTCTGTTGTGATGTTTACTGTATTGTAAAGCACCTCAATCATGTGATGGGTGCTCTATAAATCAATAAATGATGACTTAGAGGCTGTATCATGAGCTATGTTGGTTTTAGGATGCAGGTCGCAAAAGCAAGTTGTGGGATTCTACCTATATATGAACACAGCGGCACATGATGTCCCCAGGGTCCATCGGGAACCTTGATAAAGAACTTTGAAACACTGAAAAAGGAAGGTCACCTGCCTTCCAATGGAGTCACAACAGTATTTTACAATTTCCAGCAGGGGACCAAGCCCCACTCTGCAAAGTTGGGTTTAGAACCATAGGTGCTGCATCCTTGAGCTTTAGTTGGGATTTGCCTTTGGCCTAAACTAGCTCGACTAGAAAGCTAAGCCAGAAGGCCGAGGACCCAGATTTAAACATCAACTGGACGGTACCACGGACAATATTTCATCCAGGACCTTCCCTCCTTTGAGCAAGGGGAAAAGGCCCAAATAACCAATCCCAGTGTCACTTAGCAGCGGTAAAGGCAGCTGGACTGATTATTTTCTTTTTGTATAGTTGCTGTCTAGCTTTTCATTCGGAACCCTTCGAAACCATGCCCAAACCATTGCTTTGCTGTTATTGTGACCTTGTAGGACAGGGTAGATCCAGCCCAGAGAGGTTGAGGCTGTCACCATGGTAACAACATCATAGTTTTCTCCTGTGGCGCGGCTGATGGGTTGGAATCTCAGTCCTTTTGGCGCGTGGGTGAGTGATTCACTACTGTGCCACTAGGGCACAAGATAGAGCAGGGTTTCAAAAATGCATGGAAAGAAGGAAATTGAACAATGAGGTTTTCCCACTACCATTTTGAAGCCCCCTCTGATCATACAGATTTATGATGTGCCGTATGGGAAGCTTACCAGGTGCCCGTGGGCTGTTGCCTCTTCCTTCCATCCTATAGCCAACGAGAAGCAAAAAAACAGCTTTGGGAAGATTATTAGGGACCTTGTGCTCCATTTAATTTTCCCCATTACTTTATTTGGGATAAAACTGTCCATTGAGATGATGCTCCTAAACCTTCCAGATAAATTCTCTGCTCATGGTATATAGCAAAAGCTCTACCTGTGTGCTGCTTTCAAGGTGAATGAACAGGTTTTTTCACTCCCTACTGTGTGCAAGGCTTTTCAGGCAATGGCCCATTGGTTGTTTTTAATTCTTTTTTGCATCACTGTCCTGGTGGGAGTAGGAAAAGCCTAGCTTGTTTCTGGAGAGCTGCTACTGGATTTGAACCTTCAACCCTGTGAGCTGCAGTCCCACACACAACCACTGCGCCACCAGGGCTCAGCTTTTTTGTTTTGTTTTTTAAATCCACTCAAAATGAGGTTGGCAATCACTTTATCAAATTTAGCAAGTGCTTTTTTAATCTTGCTGCCCAATTTAGCATGTTCTTTCTTTCTTTCTTTCTTTGTGGGCATCACTGCCTCTGGTGGTCGTGGGCACTACCCAGTGCTGCTCCTGAGAGCCACCGCTGGATTTGAACTGCCAAGCCCGTGGGCCGCAGTCCTGCACTCAATCACTTATGCCGCCACTGCCGGGGCTCAGCCCAGCATGTGTTTTTTTTTTTTTTTTTTTGGGGGGGGTGGGCATCACTGCTCTCCGGTGGTGGGAGTAGGAGGCCCAGCCCCGCTGCTGGAATTGAACCTCCGTCCCAGTGGGCTGCAGTCCCGCGCACAACCACTACGCCACTGGGGCTCAGCCCCCAGCATGTTCTTTAAAAAAAAAGGAAAGAAAATGGAGCGAGCCCCAGTGGTGTAGTGGGACTGCGGCCCACTGGGTTGGCGATTCAAATCCAGCAGCAGCTTTCCAGGAGCAAGGCTGGGCCTCCTCCTCCCACCAGAGGGCAGTGATGTGCCCCCCACCGCCCCCCCTCCAAAAAAAATTAGCATGTTCATTTTTTTCAGAGTGCTGTAAATACTCAGGATTCAGTTTGCAAAACATAGGACTTTCTAGGATAAGAGATTTCTGATTTGCTTGGTTGGGGGGGCGGGGGAGTAGACCAACTACAAAGGGAGGCTTAGACTTTCTGGTTTCAGCCAGCCTGCAGCCTGGCTTAGGGAATGATGAACACTTGATGCCCAGCATCAACATCAGTTGGCCAAGGTTGACTCCTGTCGGCCATTGCTCATACATGATTCCCCAACCCCCTACCCCCATCTACTAATTCTGAGCCTGACAGTTCATTGCACTGACTACTCAGCTCACAGGCCATCCTCACGATGGGCTTTAGTAGAGAAGGTACAGGCTGCCAGCCAGGCCTAGAAGTGCTCGAGGTAGTTCTTCAGCCAGGGTAGCCTCTTCTCAGTCTTTCCCATAGGGGCACTGATCTCTGCTCCCGGGCCTCTGCCCTGCTAGGACCATGTCACAAAGTTACACACTTCTTTTTAGTGTTGCCAGTAACTGCTCCAAAGGCCTTCACTCAGCTCAAAGTCCCTCCACTCTCGCTCTCCAAGTAAATGCTTGGAGCCACTCCACAACTGGCCCCCGGCCCAAAGCTTTGTACCCAGCTTTGCTGCCTAGGTGGGCCAGAAACCCCAGCACTTGGCTCTGCTCTTGCTTCCTCTTGGCTGTCATGACTGGCTTTCTGAGCAGGTCAGATGTACAGGGACATTAGGGCCCAAAACATAACGTCCCCCCTTGCCTCTTCTTTCTCCATGGTAGCCCTGCCCCCACACCCTCATTAGGGTTTTGACAACCCAGTAAACGACCACAACTGAATCCTCGCGTTGTATTAATCTCTTCCCCCACCTTTCCTTACCCAGAGGCCTCAGTTCAGGATTGTTTGGTGGGAGGTAAAAAAAACGGACTAGAAACACCACCAGTAGATGGCTCGCTGCCCAATGTGCCCATGGGAATGGGACAAGCTGAAGAGGGAAAAGGAGTGCAAGAGGCATCTGGAACAGAGGACCCACCCAATGAGGAAAATGTGATGCTTTCTTTCTTCCCAGCAGGACCCATTCGGAATACGAAAGGCCCTCCGGGATCCCTCTTCACAAGAGTACTAGAAATCAAATTGCTAGTTACTGAGCCCCGACTTGGTGACAGGCTTGTGGTAGGTGGGTTTTTATAAAGGATCTTGACAAATTCTGGGGAGGATCCTACAAATCCCATGTCCATGAGGAAACAGGTTCAGATTAAGTGGCCAAATCAGTGGAGCAAATTAATTGCCAAGCCAGGATTCAACTTAGAACTCCGCTTGTGTCTGCACATTGGGGTATCTCATCTCTTATTTGTTGGGGAGGAAACCAGAACTCGGGTGCGCTGACGTTCTTAGGTCTCACGGAGAGTGCACCTAACTGCACTGTCCGTCTAGTGACTCCCCACCTCTGAACCATGACTTCCCCTGCCCCGCCAGAGGTTTTGCTTGAACTGAAGCAAGTCAGCATTTAGCTCTTCCTGTACTTCATGCTTCTTGTCCGAGACCACACCACACTAACTTCCTCTTAATCTTTGAGCCAGCCCCAAGCTAGGTTTTAAAATGAGCCGAGTTCCTTTGATCAGATTTTTCACAATGTTCCTATTTAGGGTTCACTATGGCTACTGTAGCTGGATCCATCTATCCTACTTGCTTTTACAGTTCAAGCCTCACACCAGATTTGTCAGCTTTTCTAAAGTCTTCATTCAGAGAAGGCAGTTAGTTGGGGGGATTCAAGCCAGTAGGAGTCCCCTCAGAAGGCAAGGTGGCAGGGAGAGGGTTATGTTGAAGTTGGTTCTGAGAGGAGTGAGTTCCTTTCTCTGACAGAGGGCTTCTTGAGGGTAGGTGGTGATGAGATAATCAGGCCCTGAGCTGCTTTGACTGCAGGCATCTGGATTCGAAGGGCACACACAACAAAAAATTACCAAACTCGCTGTCATTTAGTCCATTCTCATGATCATCATGACCCTATAGGACCCGGAAAAACTCCCGGTAGGTTTCTGTGACTATAAAACTCTTTATGGAGATAGAAAGCCTCATCTTTCCTTCATGGAGCAGCTGGTGGCTTCAAACTGCCGACCTTGATGTTAGCAGTCCAACCTGTATCCACACTGTGTCACAGAGCCTCGTGAAAAAGCAGACTTGGTTAGTCTGCATGTGTGATCCCCTGAGAAGAAGATCCTTAGCTTTCATTCAATTCTCAAAGGGGATCCTTCCTTTTCTACATCATGGAGATCACGGGTCTCTTGATGAACCTGTTGGAGAATCTGAGCCGGCAGAGTGAAGCTGATGGGGACTTGCATGCTTGATTTCAGCAAATCAGTTGCAGAACCAAATTGACACCCTGTTTTTACTCCCAGAGTGGCTGCCATGCTAATATTTCACCAAACATCCTGAGCACTTGCTATCTACCAGATCCCAGGGCCATCTGGTCGTGCAGAGGAATACGTGTTGGGCTGTGTAACGTCAAGCTGCTCTGAGAGAGAAAATGAGGCTGCCTGCTCCCGTAAAGATGAGTCATAAAGCCAGGGACCCACAGCTATGACAGGACTTCCCAGCTGTGGGTGCGTCATTTTTACGCTCTCACTTGGAACATATCTGTAGCATACTCAGGTAAGCTGATGCAACCCTTCGTGGCCAGAGAATAGTTTGCCTGTCACACTGACGAACTCTTTTTGACACAGGAGTCAAAAAGCCTGAGTCATGGCATCTCCACTGAGTCCCAGGCTCACACTTCCCTCCTTTTAATTTCCCACCAGAAGGAGATCTTTGGCCCCAGCTCACATTGTTCTTACACGTTTCAATTGATCTCCCCATTCCTTCTCCCAGTCGTCTATCAGCTACAGGCCTCCCTTTCTCAAAGCTTAATCTTTGACCTTACACTTCCGTGACCTAGATTCCAAATTGCTTCAACCTACCTCACTAATGTGGGACTGTGGCAGGACCTAAAGCTTCTCCAACTTTGAAGCTTCTTCCTTTTCTAACACCTTCATCCTGTTTTCTTTCTATCTGTTATTTTTGGCTGTCCTCCCAGGGAGTCCCTGTAGTCCTTAACTGTGGATGCTTCTCGTGGTGGGTAGCTTTCATATTCTTTGTTATTGTTCAATTGCTGCACCTGCAGGTTTTTTTGTGGTTGTTTTGGGGGCATCACTGCCCTCTGGTGGTCGTGGGAGCTACCCAGCGCTGCTCCTGAGAGCCGCTGCTGGATTTGAACTGCCAAGCAGTCCTGCACGCTACCACTTACGCCTCTGGGGCTCAGCCCCCAGGGTTTTTAAAAAATCATCTTATTGGGGGCTCACAAACTCTTAGTATAACACATACATTCATCCACTGTGTCAGGTACATTTGTATATATGTTGCCATCATTTTCAAAGCCTATTTTTTCTTTTCTTTTTTGGGGGGGGGCATCACTGCCCTCAGGTGGTGGGAGTAGGAGGCCCAGCCTTTGCTTTGTGGAGCTGGAATCGAACCTCCATCCCAGTGGGCCGCAGTCCTGCGCACAACCACTACGCCACCGGGCTCAGCCCCAAAGCCTATTTTTTCTACTTGAGCCCAGAATTCCATTTTTCTTTTCTGAATCACTTTATGGGGGGCTTGTATAATTCACCCCCATCCATCCATTGTGTCAAGTACATTTGTTGCCATCATCATTCTCAAAACATTTTCTTTCTACTTGAACTCTTGGTATCAGCTCGTTTTTTTTGCCTCCCTCCCCACTTCCCTCGCTCATGAACCCTTGGTAATTTATAAATTATTATTATGGCATTCATATTCTTTTGATTTCCCCTTGAAAAAAAGATTTTTTAGCATTTCCTACGATTCAGCTGTATTATGCACTAGCCTTCTTTTTTGCTATTGTCAATCATCTTGTCATCCCTACCCTCCCTGCATTCACTTAAGACCTTTTTTTTTGTTTTTTTTGTTTTGTTTTTGTGGGCATCACTGCCTCTGGTGGTCATGGGCGCTACCCAGTGCTGCTCCTGAGAGCTGCCGCTGGATTTGAACCACCAAGCCCACGGACCACAGTCCCGCACCCAACCACTTATGCCACCAGGGCTCAGCCCCACTGAAGACTTTTAAGTCCTACTGTCTAATTTCCCTGACTTCTCAGCTCAACATCGAGATGCCCTATCCCGGGGGCCTTGGCCTGGACGGGTGTCTTAGTGCTTGGGCCTCTTGGGCACTGAAGGAAGACCAGACCATCAGCTTCCCGAAAGACTTTTCTTTCTCATTGCCATCTAGTTGAATCCAACTCTGAGTGACCCTATGGGACAATGTCGCGCTGCCCCTGTGGATATTTGAGACTATAACTTTCTTTCTTTCTTTTCTTACCACGTCACTGCCCTGGTGGGAGTAGGAAGCCCAGCCTTGCTCCTAGAGAGCTGCTGCTGGATTTGAACCCTGTGTCAACCCTGGGGGCCACAGTCCCGCACAAAACCACTGCGCCACTGGGCTCAGCTGAGACTATGACTCTTTTTTTCTTTTTTTCAAAATTTTACTGGGGGCTCTTACAGCTACTACAACATTTATATCAAGCACATTTGCACACATGTTGCCAAGAGACTATGACTCTTTATGGGTGTAGAAAGCCTCATCTTCTTCCTGAGGAGCGGCTGGTGGTTTTGAACTGCTGACTCTGTGTTTCCCACCCCAACAAGAAACCACTACGCCGCAGCTTCAGAAATCCCACACACGGTCATTAGGAGTCAGACTTGACTCGATGGCGGTGTGTGGTTTTTAACTTTAGGGTTTGCCTTTCACTTAAACTCCAGTTTTACCACACTGACCACACACACACAAATCCACGTGGGTGGTTGGCGAGTCCATTCCAAGTCATGGCCGCACGTGTTCCGGGGTAGAACTGCGCTCCACAGAGTTCTCCTTCAAGACCCGTGATCTTTTGGAAGCAGAGCTTCAGACCTTTTTTCTGTTCTGCCAACCTTTCCGGCTCAACTGTTGGTGCCTCCCAGGCACTCCTTAGCTGGCAGTGAGGTGGCCCCTGGCTCGTGGCTGCCATCTTTTGGAAGTGGATTCCCAGGCCTTTCTCAAGTCTGCAAGCTCCATGGAAACCTGTTTGGTATTGCAACACCATGAAAGCCTCCACTGAGACACAGGTAGTGACGGCATCTGAGGTGTGTTGGCCAGAAATTAAACCAGGGTTTCCTACCATTGGCCTACCAGTGAACTTCACTTTGAGCACTGGCTGCTCATGACCTAGTTTGTCTCCAGGACTAGGGGTCGTTTGCACCTCTAGAGAGTGACAATCTCAGGGCTGCTTGGGGTTGGAAGCAATTCCATGATAATGTACTTGGTTTGACTTTGGTATAGTTTTTTGACTTCTAAACAGTGTCTAGTCATTCTGCACCACATGTTTCATTTTACTCAAGTTGTATCCTCAATTTCCTTTTGTCAACAGAAGCCAATGCTGGAGAGGCACTCTAATATCTCTGTCTCTCTCTCACACACACACACGTATCTGTGGGCAGGTAACGGAGCTCTGCTTGGAAAAGTGACCATAGGCATGATTTTTGGAACCAGGCCTTCCAACTTCCAACTCGGCTTGTTCCCCCAGTTCCTTCCCTCTCCCCTGGCCACCCCTGCTTACCATCATTGTAAGATTGGTGTCATCAAGCCGTCTCCCGGGTAGCTCCTCCTCGG
>PVJH01045061.1:0-12610 GCA_004026705.1 Nesogale talazaci
GGGGGGGGGGCAGAGGTCCAGTGGGATGGGGAACAGAGACCCAGAGAGAAAAGGGAGACAAAGACCCAGAAAGTGGGAAACGGAGATCCACAGGGATGGGGGACGCGGAGAGCGAGAGGAGCTTCTCAGACAGACACCCTGGAGGGCACAGATCCAGAGAGTGGGGTGTGCAAAGAAGGGGCATCAACAGAGGATCCTCAAGAGGAAGGGATGAAGTCAGGGCACCCGGAGCCTGGACAGAGGCGGGAGGAGGTCCAGCGCCTTGCACCGCCTCCCCGCCCCCCCGCGCCCCGGGCTCGGGTCTGTCTCTGAGAGACTTGGCAGTACCCAGGGGGGGTTCCCAGGCACCCACAGACCCGCACCCAACGGGATGGGCTTCGAAGGACGCGGGGGCGGCGACAGAGCCGGGCGCGAGCTAGCCCCGCGCGGGGACACGGGCACGGGCGCCATGCGGCTCCGGACGCGCGCGTCACCGCCTCCCTCCGTGCTCTCCCCCGCAGCCGTCGCAGCCCCGGCCGGGTCTGGCTGGCCGCGGGCCGCCCTCGGGCTCGCCGGAGCCTGGCGCTGGCGGACGACGCGGCCTTCCGGGAGCGCGCGCGGCTGCTGGCCGCCCTGGAGCGCCGCCATTGGCTGAACTCGTACATGCACAAGCTGCTGGTGCTGGACGCGCCCTGAGCGCGCGCCCGGAGCGCGCGCCCCGCTCAATAAAGACCCCGCCGTGCGCTGGACTGAGGCTCCTTCTTGTGCGGCCTGCGGGGGGGCGGGGGTGGGGCCTGGCGTCTCTCCTCCTCTCCCTTCTGCCCCCCCTTCCCCCCCCCGCCCGCTTTCTGTCTGTCTGTCCTCTTCCGTCGGGTCTCCCCTCTCTGGGTCTCTGTCCTCTCCCTCTGGGTCTCCAGCCCTCTCTCTGGGCCTGTGTCCCTCTCTTCCTCTGATTCTCCGTCCCCCTTACTCTGGTCTCTGTCCCTCCACTCTCTGTGGCTCCGACCCCCTCTCCCTGAGTCTCTGACCTCCAGCCTCTGTCCCTTTCTTGAGGTCCCTCTCTCTGCGGCCCTCTGTCCCCCTCTTCCTCTGGGTCTCTGTCCCTCTATCTTTCCCACGGAGCTGCTGATGGGTTTCCACCGCGAACCTTCCATTTGGAAGCCAAGCGCTTGACTCCTGCGCCACCAGGGCTCTGGGTACCAGTCCAGGTACCCTCAGACGAGCTGTGCAATATTGGGGAAGATCTCAACCTCTCCCGACCTCCTTTTTCTCCCCCGTTATGAGAATTGCAACACGCACACATCCCGGAGAGACCAGCACGCGTAGCAAAAGGCCCGCTAAGACGGTTCCGTCTCCCTGGCCACAGCTTTCGGCGGTTTCAGTAGGGTTTTCCGGACTGTGACTTTCCCGGGAGACATCCCGAGCTCCAGGCTGCGGCGACAGGAGAGGAGAGAGGGGCCGCGGGAGGAGGGGAGAGAGGGGACTAGCTGTCCGGTTTCGAGAAGCAAGGGCCACAGGCTGAGCAGGTAACCTGGGCGGCGGGTGCACCAAGGAAATCGCCAGTCAGGATCCTGCTCTCTCCCTAGAGTCCCGGCTCGCCTGACAGTTCCGCCCCTCCGTGGTGACCATGGCAACCCACTCCCCAAGTGGGACCGCCAGATTCGGAGCGCCGCTTGTACGGACCGCGCTGTGATTGGTGTAGAGGAGAAGGGGGCGGGGCCTGGAGCGTCAGCGCTGGGGAGGCGAGCCAGGGCTGGCGAGTGGGAGTCGGTCAGATCTCACGGAAATTTGCATTTCTGTCCGGGGTGCGGACCGCACCCTGATTGGCCCGTAGGATGTGGGGGCGGGACTATTTCCCCCCCCCCCCCTTATGTTTCAGAAATACTTTTTAAAAACCGTCTTCTTCAGAAGTGCCCCGGAGTTGGCCCCCTTTTACAGAGTCTGAAAATCGAGGGCAATTTCTCGACGTTTCAGGGATCTAGTGTAAACCGGTGGACGATCGGATCCAAATTTGTGCCTCTTCGAAGGTCTAGCATTTCCACGGCTCTCCCGGAGAGGGGGCGGCCTCAGAAACTCCAGGGAGCGTCTCTCTGCCCTTCAGGGTTGAGAAGAATCGGAATCACGCTCTAATTGGTAGAGAGGGTGAGGGGGCGGGGCCTAGGGGTGGCTTCCCCAGAGAAAATAGGATTAAACTGCTAAACCACACTTCGAAAAATCCCTGGAAGGAGCCTCCTGTCGTGCTGGAGGGCCCCGCGATTGGATCTTGACCTGGATTCTTCAGCCATTCTACCTTTCCCCTAAACAAACAAACAAAAACATTCAAACAAAACAAGAACAATAGCAAAATCAGTTCCAGGTGGAGTGGATTTTTGAGCCACCTCTTGGGAGTCAGGGTAGAACTGAGTTTGGGGAAGTAGCTTGCCAGTTCTTTCTTCCTATGCACTAACTGTTTGTGTCACCCACGACTCCCTGGGATTCACCAGATGCTACCCGGAATCCCTTCCCGCTTGTGTGAGTCCGGGTAGACTAGAGAAACAAATTCAAAAGCACGCATATGTCTGTAAGGGACAGGTTTATATTACAAGAGGAATGGAACATTGAGAAAGTATCCCAACCCAGTCCCCAACCAAGCCCCCAAGTCTGATATTAGCCCATATGTCCTATACCAGTCTATAAAGTCTTCTTCAGATTCATGCAGCACATGCAATGATGCCAAGACGATCACCAGCCAGTGGGTGCAGAGTCTTGTGTATCCATGGTGGTAGAAGCATCTCGGCACTGGCAGGGGCCTCTCTGTAGCTTCTCAAGCAGCTCAGCACTGGCGGGAGTCTCTATGTGACTTTTCCAGCTTCAGAGGTCTGGTTCCATCAGGGTGAGCTCCTGTGACTTCTCCTCTGGCTCCCAGTTTCCAGGACTCAGGATCTATGAGCATGCCGCCATGTTGTCTTGCGGCTGCAATGTCTCCCAAGGACTCAGCTATAAGTCTTCTTCAGCTTCACCAGGCACATGCAATGATGTCAAATGCAGGACAGTCACAGGCCAGTGGGTAAGAAAGTCCTTGGATCCAGTGGCGTATTAAGCATCTCGGCGCTGGCAGGGACCTCTCTGTAGCTTTTTAAGCACCTCAGCACTGGCAGGAGTCTCTATGTGGCTTTTCTGGCTTCAGAGGTCTGGTTCCATCAGGGAAAGCCCATGTGGCTTCTCCTCTGGGATGTCTCACAGGGAGTCCGCCTTCTGTCTTGTCCGTAGAGCATCTCCAAGGGACTGAGGAGTGAGTCTCTCACCTCCAAGGAGGACATACATCCAGATCTCCCAGAGTTCTCAGGAGAAGGCCAGGCCCACACAGAGGTCTCATTGGCTCTCTCCAGATCAACAGGCTAGACTACACCCTACACTCCTCATCCTCAAATTGACTCCGGACTAGGTGATGGCCACACCGTTCTACTTCCCTCTCTGCAGGAAAGCGCAGCTGCCCTGCAGATCTCCGGCTCCAGCTGTGGAGTCCCTCCTCTGGTGAGTGTCCTGGTCTCCAGCCACCTCCTGGAGTCCCCAGCCCTTCACGCTCAGCTGCATGGCATCCTTTAAACCCACTTCTCAAGAGTACCCTTCTTGGAGATTGTCCTGCTTTCTGCTCCACCCTGGGCCAGTCTACTCACCTAAGCTGCTGTCCTTACTCCCCCCACCCCACCCTCTCGCTCCCTCAGTCTCCTCCTTTCCCATATGTTATTATTATCCACCCCACCTTGCCTTTAGCCCCCCCCTCCATCGCTGGGCCTTGGTCTGTCCTCCTTCACTTTATCATTTCCACACTCCAAACCGAGAAGGCATCTTTCAGGCCAAGTGGGTCTGTTCTTCCCTGGCCACATTCCTTTTATCGGAACTTGGGTGTAACATTGAAAAGCCTCCCCATGCTGTTGATTGCCATAACGAATTACTAGGGCACCAGGACTCTCACGCATTGTTTTGTTCCCCTTTCACTTTTAGGGACATAGACCTGACTGTGGCAGTTACATCATCTCCTGTCGAGTTGAGCGAAGGGGTGGAGTCTAGTCTGTCAATCAGGTTGCAGGTGGATGACCTCGGTTGGCGGCCTGAAGGAGATACCTCGCTCGCTGGAGGCCGGACCCACTCTCTGCCTTTCCTTTCCTGCCGCTGAGACACTCAGAGAGCGGGAGGAGCCACGTGGAGACCCGTGCCAGGGTTGAGATGCTTCCGCTGCCACTGGATCCACAAGGCTTTCTACTCAGTGACCTGTGATCTTCCTGCATTCGTCATCGTTGCCTGTCTTTCTACGGACAATCCTCACTGGCTGGGAGACGCGACTGAAAAGGCTGGCTCCCCGCAAGACATCCCTGAGGAGAAGCCACATGGGCCTACCCTGGTGCAGCCAGAAACCTGGACCTAGAGAAGCCACGTGGAGACCCCTGCCGGCGTTGAGATGTTTCCACCACCCCTGGATCCAAAGGCTTTGTACACACTGGCTTGTGAACGTCCTGTAACTGGTCTCATTGCGTGTGTTTCGTGAGTCTGAAGGACTTTGTAGATTGGTGTCGGACATATGGGCTAATATCGGACTTATGGATTGATCTGGACTGGGCTGGGATGTTTTCTCAATGTTCAATTGCTTTGTATATAAAACTCTCTTATATACATATAAGTGCTTATGAATTTGTTTTTCTAGTCTACCTGGACTAACAACCCCCCCCCCCTCGCAAATTCCTATTTTGATAAGAATTTCTATCAGCAAAGGATGTGGGTTGTGCATTTGGTCTTGATTTTCTTTTTTTCGTTTGATTTTGATTTCTTAGTGTGAATTGAGTGAAGGTTTATGTGGCGGTCATGTATTTGTGATGTCAATTTCATGATTGGGATGTGCCTTACCCTGATGGAACCAGACCTCGGAAGCTGGAGAAGCCACGTGGAGACCCCTGCCAGGGCTGAGTTGCTTCTACGACCACTGGATGCTGTGGATGGACCCTGAGCCCTGAAGCGAGGAGCCCTGGGGAGACCCCTGCCAGCGGCGGGATGCTTCGATTCCATGTGCTTTATGAGTCAGAAGGAGACTTTATAGACTAGTATTGGACATATGGGCGAATGTTGGATTTATGACCTTGGACTGGACTGGGTTGGGATGCTTTCTCAATGTTCCCTTCCTCTATATAAACCTTTCCCTTATATCCATATGCTTGTCTATGAGTTTGTTTCTGTAGTCTACCCAGACTAGCACAGTTTACTAGATCACTGCCTTCCCATCTGACAACGCAGTTTCACCTCCTCCATCCATTGCCATATCCCCTCGCTGTTCCGGCACGGATCTCACTTCCTGTGTCTCTTGTTCTCGTCTCTCCCTCCTCTCCCAACACTCCCCCTATACCCCCCCCCCCCAAGCTTTACCCTGGGCCAGATACCTCTCCCATGCATTTGTAAGAATTCATTCAGCTTCCATAAACGTAAGCCTTGGTCAACAAGTGTTTGTAACTTCCAGATGAGAACGTAAGTAACAAGGAACTGAGCAGGCCCTCCAAGATCTCCCACCATTGTGTCCAGCTCCCCCTCCCAAAGGCTGGCTGGCTGTGGTCAGTAGATGAGCAGGGCCCTGCCTGCTGGAGTGCATGGGTCCATTCGCACAGGAGGGGAGATGGTGACCTGAGCCTCTCCCACATGCCCTCTCCTTCTCCTGTGAGGGGCACCCCCACTCCCGCTGGGGACCGTCCGTCTCCCAGGTGATGGAGAAGGGATTTCAGCATCGGGGATGAGCTGGAAGGATGGTCCAGGTGACAAATGAAGGCTTTGCGGCTTGTGTTTGATTCATTGTGGGTTTGGGAGAGACGTTTACTAAGTCAATTAGTTCTCTCTGTAGGCTTGTTTTGAGGAAGCTAGATTCTCCTATTCTGAAATCAGGGTTCCTTGAGGACTGACCCTGGAGTCAGGACAGAAGAGGCCAGGGGCCAGGTGCAGACAAGGGCGGAAGGAAGAGCAGGTTGTCTGGAGGTGGCATGCCTTGGCTCCCAAATGCACTCTTCAGCAAGCCAGGCCCAGGAGAGCCAGCTAGCCTCCAAGACAGCTGGAAGAGGTCATGCCAAAGGGTCCCTGCCAGCCAGATCAGAAACAGCTCACTTGAAAGGGCTGGTGGCTCTGGGGAGGGTGGCGCTGCTCAATCCCACAGGTCTAGTTGCTGAAAAGGTGTGTCTTGAGCGGTGTCTGTCTTCATGAAAAAAAAAAATCCATTAAAAAAAGAGGAGCTGATACCAAGGGTTCAAATAGAAAGTGAATGTCTAGAAAATGATGGCAACCGATGGACAAATCTGATCTCTTTTTCAAATATGATCTTTTAATAACATTTTGAAAAAAGTTAAGCGTACACACCGCACACAGCTGGGAGACATGTTTGGCAGGAGGTTTTACGGATGGTTAAGGAGCCTTGGTGACACAGTGGTTAAGCACTTGACGGCAAACAGAAAGGGCCCTGAAGGTTACTCAGAGAGGTGGGACTGCTGGTGGAGGTGAAGGCGGAGGGTCTCAGGCACTATACCGGGCAGCTCGATTCCGTGTGGCTGGGTCTGTTGTGAGGATGACCTAATACATTGTTTGTGGGCTTGGGGCCCCCTTCTCCTGCAGCTGTGAGCTATGAAGCTGTGAGGTAGCCCCCTGCCTCTCCCAGGGTCACAGACAGCCCAGTCCTGGCTCCCTGGTTCCAGCCCAGACTGGAGGAAAACATGAACATATATATCCTCTTGGGCTCAGCCCTGGCCTGGCTGCCCTTCAGGCATTGCTGTTCGAGGCAGTGGGCCCATGGAAGACCAGAAGGGGGCTCCTGACGTGAGGGTGATGGTGAGCCCCACGGACCACTAGCTTAGGGATTTATCACAAGGGTGACCCCATCACAATGAGAACAGGAATGCGCCCTGTGGGGGGGTTTATTCAACTGGGTGTTGCGGGGCAGTGGGGGGGGGTGTGTGGGCTCACACAGGCGGGGGCTGGAGGTAGCTGAGCTGGAGGTGGGGGCAGGTGGGGGGCTGCGAGTGGCTGAGCAGCAGGGCGGAGAGCAGGAGCAGCAGCAGCAGGCCCAGCATGGGGGCGGGCAGCAGCGGGTGCCGTGAGACCCTGTGGGTGGTGGAAGTGTGCTGATGGTGGAGGTCTGGGGAGCCCAGGCCTCCCAGCAGGGCCCAGGGCCCCCCCCCCTCTCTACCCGGTGCCCACCTGAACTGCCCGGCTGGCTGGAAGGACAGGCTGAGCTGGCCCCGTAGGCACCTTGGGGCCGGTACCAGCTCTTTGGTGGCCAGCACGGGCACCAGGGCTCGCTGCAGGCTCACTCCCGAGTCATCTCCCCAGGCGTCAGGGCTGTTCCGGACAGGATGACAGGGAGGGTGACCGCTGAGCTTTCCCTGTGCCCCAGGCATCCCCCTCTTCCCCCAGGTCTGGCAGACCCCGTTACCTCTCCAGGAGACTTCCTGGGATGTCTGCAGGGGCTTCCAGAGGGCTGGGGAGTTCAGCCTGGGAGACGAAGGACTGCTTTGAGTCAGTGGGTCCTGGACAACCCAGACCTGCTGTCAGGTGGACTCATGGGACCCCCCCCCCCCCATCGGATACAGAGCCAGCGGCTCCCAGTGGGTGTCTGACTGACAGCTTCCCAGCAGATTGCCAGGCCTTTCTTCCATGGCGCTGAGGCTGGGTTCCAACTAGGGCTGGGAACCAGTGCATTCTGGGTCCCCTCCCTGCTGAGAAAGTGCCTGCTGGAGCCCTGGGGGAGTGGTGCAGTATGCCGGGACTGCACACCCAGAGGGGCAGCCGTTCACAGCCCCGGCCGCTCCAGTGAAGAGTGGCCATCTGGGCGAGCCACAGGGGCGGGTGGTTCTACTGTGTCCTGCGTCGGAATCGACAAGGTGGCAGCAGTTGGAGCGGGGGTCTCTTGTCAGCCTTCCTGCAGTTTCTGGGTCCTTCACTGCGTGGGACCCCGCAGAGAAGAAACACTCACACCACCCAGGGGTCCCAGTGGCCACCCTCCCACCCCTGCCTCCCCAGGCTGTTCCTCCTATGCCGTGTGTGTGTGTGTGTGTGTGTGTGTGTGTGTGTGTTCACCGTCCCACCCACAAGGCCCAGCACTCATAGCTCCTCCGGTGAGAGGGGGTGTGTGTGGTGGGGCTGGCTCCTTTCCTGCGTGGGCTCAGGATCCTGTGCGTGGATGCAATCCGGGGGTGCTGCTGTGCCTGCAAGGCCAGGCAGACAGATGCTGCCCTGTCTGTGTGCATGACTGGGGTCCCCAGGGAACACAGTGCCGCCCACTGGCCCCCAGGTACCCCCCCTCCACTCTCATTAGCTGCCAGAGGGCCTTGTTATTTCTTGGCGAAATGATTTTTCTCAGCTCGGGAGAAGTGGAGGGCGGGCAGCTGCGTCAGCCTCTGGGGGCAGGGGGCTGAGAGGGGAGCGGGGAGAAGGTTCCAGAGTGACTGCCTACCGGAACTGCAGTCTCTGGGGCCTGGGGTCCTGGCTCCTCTTCCTGGTTTCTGAGCAGCCTGCGGAGACAGGGCGCTGCAAGCTCCCCTCAGTGGAACACGGCCTGGGGGCCACAAATGGGCTCAGGGGACCCTTGAGACCAGCAGTGTAATTCTCCCTGTAGCTCGGCCTGTCTGTCCAGCCGATTGATTCTCAGATGCATCTGCGACCCCCAGAGGGTTATGGGAGGGCCTTCGTCCCTTCAGTCTGCTTTCTTAGCTGTGGTTCTCACCCCCCCACCCCCACCCCACAGGTGGACACTAGCCGAGGGCCTCCAAGGACCCTCTGAGAAACCAGGACATTTCTGGTCTATTGCTACTGAGACTCATGGTATCAGGTCCTCTTTGAGGACAAGACCCCAAGCCGGTGCCAGGCGCAGCCCAACAGGACAGGGCCTTCCAGGGGTTGAGGCCAGATGCCGCTGGGGGGTCCAGGCTCCCACACTGCGCCGCTGTGTTCCTTGGGGGTCAGGACTAGCTCTTCAGTCATTGGCTTCGGCCCCAACACCCTTGGAGTTACGGCTCTCTCTGCCCTTGACACCCTTCTGCCCCACGAGGGGGTAGACTGTAGGACCCCACCTCTGCTGACCCCATCAAACACTGCTGATCCCCTGAAACTTATACTTGGGGCCCAGGTGCCCAGCTCTCTCTACTGTCCCCCTGTCCGGGTCCAACTTCCCAACCCACCCACCTTCAGGCCCCCCCACGTCCTTCCTTGCTCCCCAACATGTGGAAGGCATTGTCCCCCCACTCCCGGAAACGCGGTGGCTTGGCAACAGGTTCCAGCACCGTCAGCCCTTCTCCGGGCTGGTGACGCAGGACCAGGTCACAGCGCAGAGCCCCAGCCCGCCCAATCCGGCTCTGCCCAGACAAGTCCAATTAGAAGCCAAGGCAGGCGGCCTCATTAGCTGTTGCTGCTGGGAGCCTGAAAGGGGTGCTGGGGAGAGGGAGGGACTACCGGAAGCCATGCTCCCCACGCTCCCGCCCCTCGAGGCCAGGGCAGGTGTGGGGGCTGAGGGGCGAGCTGTCTGGAGCTGTCGGTGTCCTCGGGTGCCTGGACACAGCCTCCTGAGAGTCACAGGCACCAAGCTGGGTCTTGGCCGCCTTGTAATGGAAGACTTCGCCAAGAGCCAAGGGACACAGCTGGCCATCAGATTCCAGCACCTTCCCCTGTCTCAGGCGCTCTGGGAGGGTCTATGGGGTTCGTTCTCCTGGGGCTCCCTGAGACCTCCAGGGAAGTGTGTTGAGGGAGGGGGTGGCCCTATGTGGGTGCTGCTCACCCTCTGCATCCTGCCCTGCCAGAGTCTGCTGGGGGGGTGGTGGTGGTGGTGGTCACTTTCTCAGCACCGTGCGTGCCCCTGGGATGGGTCCCCAGGACAGGGTCTCACCCACCTGCTGGTCCCCAGCTCAGCGGAGACAGTCAAGTGGCTAAGGAAGGTACCGACCGCAGCCTGAGGTGGACGGGGTGGGGGTGGGGGACTCCCTGGGCCCAGCTCCTTACCCTACACCATGCTCTGTCCCTTCTTCTCTGGTGGGCACCGGCCCTTCCTGGAACCTTCTCTGTAGGCAGAAAAGGGCAAGGGGCTCTGGGGACTCCTTGTCTCTTCTCACTCAAGCCCTCCCCATTGACGTGCACATTTTTCTCCCATCCCCAGTGGCCCCCAGGGCTGCAGTCTTTCACCTTCTGGAATCTGCCCTCCTCTTGTCCAATCTGGTCTGGACTCTCCTGGTCTCCTGGTTCCTAAGGCTGTCTCAGCATCCACTTGGGCCAAGCCTCCCTTGTCCTGCCTGGTCTCTAATTCTGGGCCCCACCCACCGTCTACCCAGTTTCTTTGGGCCAGACCCCAGACCTAGGCCCCTGTCTCTCTGTTTTTGTTTTTCCTAGAGCCTTTTATCCTTGCCTCCGTAAAAAGTAGTTTGTTGCCTCTGGGTGGCTCCACTGAATGCCCTGGCCCCCAATCCCATCCCTCAGCTCACAGTGTCCCAAGGGAAGCTCAAGGCAAAATGATATTACAGAGCTTCCAGCCATGTTTTCTTTAAAGAAGGAAGGAAGGAAGAGAGGAAATTGAAAGAATGAAAACAGATCTCTTGGGGGCAAACAGGCTCAGAGCTTGCATTTCTGAGAGGGATGCTGAAGGTGGCTGGTCTCGGGCATGTCACAGGCAGACCCCAGGCCTGGAGCGTGATGACGTCAGAGAGCAATGAGGCCTGGGTGTTGCCCTGGTCAGCAATGCCTCAGGATGGCCCCGGGGGGCACCGGCTAGAGCAGCCCTGGAGGGGTTTCCAGGGCATGGCCTTTCCAAAGTGGGCCCAAGTCCTAGGGGCCCACCTCTCCAGGCACCCTCTGGGTGGGCGCGCTTCTGACCGGGAACTTCCAGTCGGAGGCTGAGTACCGCCCAGAGAGTCCTCCTCGTGACGCCTGCGGGTGGGACGCTAAGAACGGCTGGACTCCTGGGCTCAAGGTTTACCCTGAGCTCAAGCTTGCCGAGCACTTCCAACGGGGAAATGCTTCCTGCTACCTTCGTGGTGCTGGTTTGATGGTTATAAAGCCAGGGATCGACCTCTGCTGCTGCTGCTGGGGCCTGGAGGTGCCTCAGGTGCCCAGAGACTCCTGGGTTGGAGCAGAGCCGCCCGCGGGTGGCCCCGGAGGCAGCCAGGGAAGCTGAGCACCAGCTCTTCCCCTCACCCCCTGCTGGCTTTTCCAGCCCACTACCCTGCAGCCCACAGCCCAGCACATCCCAGCGGGCCATCCGGGCGTCTTCTGGGCTTCCCTGCCTGCGTCGGCCCATGGCCAGCAAGCCGGCCTGACCCAGAGCGACTGGAATGAACATCTGGCTCCCCAGGCTGTCCATCTTTATAGGAACAGACAGCCTCATCTTTCTCCCGGGGAGCGGCTGCTGGGATCCAACCGCCAACCTTGCACGTGGCCTGCCCCCCCTCCCCCTCCCCGGTGCCCACTGACAGCATGGCTCCCCAGGACCCAAACCCTCTGGCCTGGGTCCCTGCCGGCTGTTCCCGGAGGCAGGGGTGGCGTACCGCTTATGGCCGCAGGCTGGGCGACCAACCCCACTGGGGATCGGCTTCGCCACTGGGGGAAAGAGCCCAGGTGTGTGGGGGGGAGCTCACCTTCCCGGTGGTCTCTGGTCCTCCAGGTGGGGCTTCAGATGGTGGGGTGGCTTCTTGGGCCGTCTCCCCGCCGGCATCCTCCCACTGCCACACTCCACACAGTGGGCTCAGGAGTTCGGCCACAGCCCCCTCGGCTTGTTTCTGGGGGAAGGACAGGCTCCAGGGGTTGGTTGGGCATGGGCTGTGGGGAGGGGGCAGCCAGAGCGTGCAGACAGGGCCGGGTGGAAGGTGGCATGGGGCAGGGTGGGGAGGGTTTGGTGCTCGAGGGACCGTCCTGGGACTGAAAGCGCTAAGGGGGTCAGAGTTTGGCCCTGGCAAGGGCTTGGGCTCTGGACCTGACCTAGCAAGAGAATGCTAGAAGAGCGGAGACTGGGCTGGGATCCCGTGTGGCCAGAGCGAGGGGTTGGGGACGTGGGGAGTCTGCACCTTGGTGGCTGGTGGCCTTTGGAGGGCGGGGGGTGTGAACACGCTGAGGGCGCCAGGCCCACCTGTCGAATGGCTGCAATCTCAGAGCCCAGCGATGGGGGCAGCAGGGTGGCCCAGCCCACTCTTCTCGACTGGGTGTCTCCAGGCAACCTGGACATGGTCAGGAGGGAGAGCTGCCACTGAGCCTGCTGTTTGTCGCCACTGGCGGGGTGGGGGTGGTGGAGGTGTGGAGACTGGAGGTGTGAGGAGTGTCCCTGGCTCGATCCTTCCCGCCCCCTTCGACTCACTCATCTGGCCCCTCATGGCTTTGACTCAGTTGTTCCTCCAGGCGCGAGATCTCCATCCTCAGCTCCTAGGGGGTGGGGGACCAGACACCTGTCTCTCTCGCCCTCCCTCTGCTCCTGCCACTGCAGGGACGAGGGTCAGAAGGCTGTGGCAGAGACTCGGGGATCGAGAGCGAGACAAAAAGCAACCCAAAAGATGACCCCCCCCCCACCGACCTCCCCCCCCACCCATCCCCAGAAGAGAAAGTTGGCAACACAGGCAGGAGAGCAGACCAGAGGCAGGACGTGCCGGAAGTCTAAGAG
>PVJH01045062.1:0-12605 GCA_004026705.1 Nesogale talazaci
TTTAAAAAAGTCTCTCTTACCCTGTAGTTACAACCTAGAGACTGGCATTTACCTATCAGCTCCTGCCTTCTCCTGTGTGCCTGCTATCTATTTCCTGCTACTCAAAGCATAGTCATAGCTGCAACCATGGGCTCCCGTATGAAAACAATGGTGCAGACGGTGCAGGACTGGGTGCTTGTTCTGTCCTCTATTGGGTCCCTGTGGGGCAGAACCAGCTTGATGGCACCCAGCAACCAGAAAAATTTAGTCACATGTCAACTAGAGTTCTCCGTATTTTTAGCTTGCTTTCTTTGCCTTCCTTTTTCCTCTCCTAAACGTTGCCCAGCTCCCACAGGAAAATTTCCATTTCGAGCCAATTGCCGGGGAAAAGGAAATACATGTACGTGTCATGACTTTTCAACCAAGAGTCAAGGCAGTGATCTATCCACCGAGAGAACACAAAAGCCATACACAATTCCATTCATCAAACTATGAAATCTGTAAGCACAAGGAGGAGCCAATTCAGACGTGCAATAAAATTTTAATTTCACTTAATAAATGATGGCTTCTAATAATGAGTATACTAGTGGTGTAATTACCCAGCAAGCTCCCCCCTCACTCTGTAACATGGTATTTTCCCTCTATGACGTGATAATGATTTATGGGTGTGCTTATTTCCCGTTTCCTGGAGGAAATATAATTCTCTTGAGGGCAGGATTCATCTTAGACCATATTCACCGCTGTATCCCCAGTAACTCAACACTTATTAAACACCTGTCAAAATATGAATATTGCTTTCTTTTTTATCTTACAAAAGGTATATTTGCACGCATTGGGCAATTGGGCTTTTGTACATGAGCCCATCCAGGACTTCAGTCACATATAGAACCCTATTTGGGTGGGGGGGGTGTCTATCATGATTAAAAGAAAGAATGCTCAAGTAAGCATCCAAAGTTTAATTTTGAAATTTCATAGCATTACATAGGACTTAGAAAATTTGTGGTCCAATCCTTCGTGTTGCAGATGAAGAACTCTAGTTTCAATCCAGTTTAGGAGACTTAGTCAAAGTCAGTGAGAGAGCCAGAGGTGACGTCAGAAACAGAGACCGTCATGATTCTTAGCACTGTTTTCTTTCTGCCAGGTCACAGAAACCACAAAAACACTGTATATATGAAGAAATTATGGGTATACGTGTATCTACACCTGAGTATATCTTCAGACACATAAATTTCACACATCCACATTCACAAGCATGAGCATACATCCATTTATGGTCAACCATGCCCTGCTTTCGATTGCTGGGAATCTTTAAGATTTTTCAAGCTATTTTAGAAGGAAAGTCAGAATTCAGTCAATCTGTCAGCTCAATCCTTATAATATACAAGTGCTACCAATCACTGTTGGTGAAAAACAAACTATAGGACTTCCACATGACTTCACAAGCAAATGATAAAGATTGTATTTAATTAAAAAAAATTTTAAAGACAAAGTGAACACCAACTACTGTTCCTAAGGGTGAACAATGATTCTACGTCAAGAAGGGCCATTCCATGGGTTCCAACTCAAATTCTAATCTACATTTGGTCTTATTAATTTTGTGCCTTTGTGTGTCTACCCGGAGAGGAAGCTGTCTCAGTAACATCCTGAGGAGCCTTGGTGGCACAGTGGTTTAAGAGTTTGACTACTGATCGTGAGGCCAGTCATTCAAAACCACCAGCTGTTCCAGGAGAGAAAAACGAGGCTTTCTATTCCCATAAAGATTTACAGTCTCAGACTCCCCCGAGGGCATGCTACTCTGTCCCATAGGCTCGGAATGCAGTAGTGAGATTTAAAATCAACTTTAAAATGTAGATACAGTTAACAGTAAATAAATCTAGCAAGTATTTTGCACCAAACACCTCTAATATACTATAATTGTGATAGCGAACAACTCAGTTCCCTATAGCAGAAAAGGATTTCCTGGATCTCTTGAAGCCTCAGAAACTTGGCCAAACTATTGTTCGATGTGCACACAGTTTGTGTCTTCATGCTCAGATGTTGTTGAAACAGCCGACTTAAAAGAAATAATGTCAATGAATCCTTCCAAGCACTATACATGACCTCTGGGGTAATTAGCAATCATTCAAAAGCAACAAGACTAAAATGTTCTATTCTTTATTACTGTCAGCTCTTATCTTGATCAGCATTTTAATAAAGATGGTTCGTTTCTAAGACAGTTTCATGAATCAGTCATAATTACATTCTGACATGCAGTGAATAGTAAAGCAAAACTAAGTATCACTTCATCAACCTTTCTAACCTTTATGCAAGTATTAACTGTAAATAATTTTTACACAATCCTACAACAGAAAATCTGCATATTTCTTAGCTTTGTACAGACTTTACCCCAAATGAATTTCCTGTGACCTATACCTGAAGAACACAATCAGCCATAATTATCCAGTTTTGTGCGATGTTCAGGTGTTGCCTTTCAGAGTTCAAATCAACTTCAAGCATAAAAGGCTACTTTATTTTACAAATGGCACAATATGCAAAATGGGTTAAGTAGCCAGAAGCATCTCAGAGCGTTGTGGCCCCTTCTAAGTCTCACCAGAATCAAAACGTCACAGCAAAAACCCACTAAAAGCAGGCGACACTTACAAAAATAGATTGAGAGATTGCATGTTAAGGAATGGATCACTGATGACTACTGCAGGGAAGTCTTATAATTAAAATAAGTGGAAAGAAGAATATTAATTAGAAGGAAATTTGAATAGTTGAGTATTTGAAGGGTACCTTAAAAAAATTCTAAAATAGCTGATGAAGAAGTTGAAAAATTTTCCGAAATAAGAAACTTTCTGAGACATGTCATTCTGGTATTGAGGACAATGTGCAAATTGTTTCAGCCCCTACCCTGTGTTAATTGTGCCCCCCGACCCCCAAAAAAATGCAATACATTATTTATCTTAAAGTTTTTTTTTTAATTTTTTTTACCTTAAAGTTTTTAAATAGCTGTTTTCACCTTTGACTGAGGACTAGTTTCTTAAAATATTTTAGCTAGTGGAAGGAAGGAGGATTCAAGCCCAGTATAATTGCATTTTAGGTGATTTATTGTTTCAAGGATCTTAGAAATTTTCAAAATAAATGCAGAGCTTTCTCACAAATACGGTTGTCTTCTTTTCTCTCCAGTCATTAGTAAAGGACAAATGATTTGGCTTTTAGTTCTCAAACATAGTACTTGTGTGTCTTTCAGCTGCATGAAGTTTGGGGTAGCTGACGAAGTCATTTTTATCAAACTGATTTTGCCATTTGAAATTTCAACTGTGGCAACCACTTTCGTACTTCTTTTATTTTGCATTATTTCAATTTAAAAAAATAAGTTCTTCTCGTAAGCCAATTGTTCTCTAAAGCCTATACGTTTCCTTACATACTTTATTACAAAACATGACTAGAATGCTACTGATCTGAAGGCCCCAGGGAAGGCAGCGAGCATCTTTGTATGTAATGTGGAATTAGAGCACAGAAATAATGGGAAAGTCTTTTTACCTCATAATTTTTGGTTACCTTTCCTATTTCTCTTTCTGGAGCCATGCTCCTTCCTCTTAGGGGAGGTGAGAGCAAAGAGAGGAAAAAGAAGTGTTGATTTAAGAAAACAGATTTCCCAGGAAGAAAGGAAAACAAAACAAAACACTGTGATTAAGATTTAAACAAAAGCTAAAGATGGCTTCCTCTGAGGCCTGATGAGGTCCGCTACCTCATTACTAACAACGGAAAACTTGTCAGCATTTTGTTTCAAGAGAATCCAAAAGTCCTTGCTGTAAAGCAGACGGGGAGAAGGGGGTGGGGGTGTGTGCAGGGCCCATTCACTCTTTCTGCATCACACCCATTATGTAAGAAGCATAAAACACTGCCTTTATGCTGCCAAGCCACAATGACTCTTCCCACATCAAAGGATTTGCACCACTAGGGGTTTTTCTTCAAAATTTATTCAAGCGAAGGGCAGAGAGACAACAATTCCTACACGCTAATTACGCCTAATTATCTATTCCCTTTTCTGACCCGCTTCGGCCAGTGTTATTTGCTGTCTGGATTTCTCACAACCTCCCTCTGCCCTGTCCACCCAGCCCCACAGCAAACGCTTTGAAGCAAACGCTCGTGGCTTTTTAGGGGGTCTCTCAATATAGAGTTCAAGCAAATTAAATAATTATTCTGTTAGTTTTGACACATTTATGTGTTAAATATGAGGACCTCGTGGTTAATTTAGCAGATTCCACACATCTCTTCGTGGTTGGACTCATGGTAACACCCTTTCTTACAGGAGCCTCTCCTCATGCTTCCTTTTCATGATCTAAACGAAATGTTTATTGGATTAAAGTTCTTCTCGGCGGACCTCCATGGTGGCCTCTGACAAAGAGCTTAAAAGTTCTATTAATTGGTTTCAGTTTTCAGGGAGGGAAAGGGAGAATTTTATTTCACATTACATCACTAGCCAGGAAAATTGCCGCTTGTAATTAAACTAATTTATCTCATGATTCAAAGAACCAACTAATTCATATTTAAGACACACTTCCTTTTAATGATTTTTTTGTCATCAAAGAATTGATTCATTGTAATTTACCCCCAAATAATTATTTATCACTCTAAGGGAAGAGAATTCAAGATTGAAATAGCACATATTTTACATGTAAGTAAGACTTTGATGTAGTGCAGGTAAGTTTTTAGAAAGTCATCAGTGTATTTCACGGGAAGTCTTTATTTCTGTATCATGTAAGACAATAACTGAAAATGTCATTTTTAAAGGCATACAACCAAAATTACTTTTCCAAAAGTAGACCTTGGCTAGCATGCTTTGGAAATTAGCAACAACTACATTTTAAATCTACCGGTATATCACAATTTTTATTCTAGATATTTATTAACTTCAAGGGTGTAATACAAAACACCATTAAAGTTTAATGGTCCTTAATCAGGCAAAGTTTAATGCCTGCTAATATTTTTTTTAAAAATAGGGTTGCCACAGTCAAAATAGACTCAACAACAGTGAGTTTTTGAGTTTGCCTGTTAATATAGACAATTTTCTTAAGTATCATTTCTCAAATGCATATCAACTAGGTTAGCGTGTGAACATAGTTTGGTCAATATTCTTACTTATGTTAATTAACCTAAACAGTTGGCAATTATAGGAATCTTTCATTTGTGCATGTCGAATGGTCACTTTTGTATGTTGAAATATTAAATACTGAAATTCACATGAACACATTAGTGGATTGGAGGGAGAGCTCCAACCCTTTTCAATCAGGAGTTCTGTCTACTACTTTTGTTCTGCCTTTTGTTTCTTTCAGTCTTCAGTCGTAAAAAGCCAACTCCTAAGTGAAGACATTATCACACTAACAAAGGGTTAATCCCTGCCAGGCTGACTCAGGTGACAACGCAGTGGAGGTCAGTGAGGCTGACACTGACCTCAAAGGGGGAGGCTGATTATTGAGCCCTGTGAAAGCTCTCGTATTGAGAGTGGCAGCGAACAAACTGACAAATCAATTTCACCAATAAAATGAAAATGGTGGCAGGAAAAACCGACAAATACAACCTTAGAAAGTCTACAGACCCTCACGCAGGTGGCTGGACAAAGGCTGAACACGAAAAATGTTTCAGCCTAAGGTTTGCAAACAATTATTATTTTTTTTAAGTTTGTAACTGGGAGATCCCACCCTGAGAATATCCTCAAGCCCCTCATCATCCATATGAGATTCTTGGGGCATTTTTCTCAGGAGCATACACATCTCCCGAAAGGCTCAGACGGAAAGGCTAATCCACATCTTCCTTGAGAAACAATAGCAACCAAGTCAGGAAATATGATGTGATTGATTAACTGAGCAGCGACATAACGTCAACAAAAACAGTAGTAATCACAAAACTTTTACTCTCATAGATTTTCTTCACAGGGAGCATATTTTAAATCAACAAATACTAAAAAAAATAAGATTATGCTTTCTTCTGAATTGAAAACACTTTAGTAGAAAAAGAAGAATTCACATTTACAAGAGAAAGACTGGTAGCGTCTTTCTTGATCTCACCAAAATTTGTCAAAGGGAAAGCTATATTCTAGAATACCTTGTAGGCTATTTTTGACCAGGTTACAATCACCATCTCAGTGATCTGCTAATCATTTCACTTTAGACAGGAACAGGGCAGTATTTCTGAAAGTGGATAGCTTTACAAAAATGTCTTTATGAATGTGACTTAAAGTGCTAAATTACTGATATTACAGTCTATCACTCGGTGGCAAAAACATGGCATAAAATATTGCACGGGAACATTTTCCACTGAAGGGTTACTTTAGATTTGTCCAGACTGTTAGACTAAGAAAACCCACATTAGTACTACTTTAACTCTAAAAATTGTGACTAGCTGTTCTCTCTTTCTTAAAGAACGAAGCACATGACATTGTTTATGAAGCTGTACGTGACAGGATAAGCAGAAAGGTTTTCACTCGATTATGCAAAACCTGTCTACAATATATTGAACTGCTGGAATTCCATCAGATGAGAATAGCAATGGTTGCCAGCCAACGCAGTTATCAAGCTCAAAACCACAACCAGCCCACCGTCTTGGAGATGACACCAATTTCCAGAACCCTTCTCGGGCCGAGCAGAACTGCCCCATTGGGTGGCCTAGGTTGAAATCTGTGGGGGAGCACAATCTAAAATTCCTCTAAAAATGAAGTCAATTTCAAAATGCATTACATATATACACACATATAGAAATATACAGATAGTTTCTTTTCCTTTCAACCAAAATTATTTTGTATAATATTTACAATGCAGTGAGATTCTCTTTTATGAATGTTCCTTAATGAACACAATTTGAAGGCCCATTTTTCTTTTAAAATGTATAAAAATAAAAGTATTTCTAAGAACATTGATACAAACAAATGTGATATTTATAAAGCTGCCTGAATTCTTTGAGACTGATTCTGGACCATCCTCTTGTCTTTTCCCACCTTTTCCAGGAAATTGTAATCAACTTCAGCTGACATATGACTTCCTCATGTGAACAACAGTTTCTAGAGGGAAAATATGCTAATTGCCTATATTATAGGTTTAACAATTGGTTTTCTTCTCCTAGTCCTTTGCATGTTTAGATTGAGGTCCACAAATTTTTCTGGAAAGCGACAGCTAGCACATATTTTAAGTTTTGTAGCTCTTCAGTCTGCCACAGTTACTCAACTGTGCCTTTGTAGTGTGAAAGAAGCCATAGGCAATACATAAATAAGTGAAGATAAAGTTTTACAATAAAATTTCATTTATTAAAAAAAGGAAGAAGGCTAGGTTTGGTCACTGGCTATGGTTTGCACTCCATGGCATAGTTTAAAACAGGTTTCTTTAAAAAACTGCAAGATAGAGGCTGAGGCAAATGGATTTGATTTTACAGAATGAAGGTATATACAACCCAACAAATGCTTTTGTTCCTATATATATATAAATAGAATGACCCAAATTTCACTACAAAGTCATAACAAATATTCTTCAAGAGCCAAATTAGTAACATCAAGCATATAGTAAGTTTCAAGTTGAAATATACAACCTCATCAAAGCATATATGATTACTATATTAGCTAGCCCTTTATGTGTGAGAATGGTCACTTACAACAGTCTAAAATTTACATGTAACATAAAACATTTTTGCCTTTATTGAGGTGGGGTTTTAAGTTTTATTTTTTTAAATCATTTTATGGTGGGCTCATACAACTCTTATCACAGTCCATACACCCATCCATTCTATGTCAAGGACATTTGTACATTTGTTGCCATCATCATTCTCAAAACATTTACTTTCTACTTAATCCCATGGTATTGGCTCCTCATTTTTCCTCTTCCTCTCCGCCCTCCCCCCAATTAACCTTTGATAACTTACATTTTGTCATGTCATACAGCGTCTGATGTCTCCCTTCCCTCTTGTTCATACCCCAGGAAGGAGTTTATATGTAGATCCTTATAATGGGTTCCCCCTTTATACCACACCTTCCCTCCATCTTCCCAGTATTATCACTCTCACCACTGGTCCTGAAGGGGGTCATCTTTTTCTGGAATCCCTGTTTCTGGTTCCTATCTGTACCAGAGTACATCCTCTGGTCTTGTTGGATTTGTAGAATTGGGATCATGATAGTGGGGAGGAAGAAGCATCGAAGAACTAGAGGAAAGTTACATGTTTCATCACTCCTCCACTGCACCCTGACTGACTCATCTCCTCGTGACCCTTCTGTAAGGGGATGTGCTTTTACCTACAGATGGGCTTTACTACCCCTCATTTACAGTGGTATGATTTGTAGTTCTTTGATGCCTGATAATCTATCCCTTGGACATCTCATAGTCATACAGGCTGGTGTGCTTCTTCCATGCAGGCTTTGTTGCTTCTCAGTTACATGCCTACTTGTTTATCTTCAGGCTTTTAAGACCCCAGACGTTGTATCCTTTGATAGCCGGGCACCATCAGCTTTCTTCACCACATTTGCTTATGCACACATTTGTCTTCAGCAATCGTATCAAGAAGGTGGACACACAATAATCTGATTTTTTTGTTCTCTGGTGCCTGATACCTGATCCTATTGACCCCTCATAGTCACATATGCTGGTGTACTTCATCCTTGTGGCCTTTATTGCTTCTGAGTCATATGATTGCTTGTTTACCTTCAGGCTTTTAAGACCCCAGATAACTGGGCCCCATCAGTTTTCCTCACCACTTTGGCTTATGCACACTTTTGTCTTCAGCGATCATGTCAGGAAGGTGAGCGCCATGGAATGCCAATTTAGTAGAACAAGGTGTTCTTGCATTCAGGGAGTACTTGAGTGGAAGCCCAATGTCCATCTGCTGCCTTAATACCAACCCTATAAGTATGTGCACGTAGATCTATTTCTCCATTATCATATATAAAAATACTTACCTATGTACATGCCTGTATTTTAGACATCTATAAATGTCCTTTGCCTCCTATTTCTTTCCTCTATTTCCATTTACTTTCCTCTTGTCCCACTATCATGCTCAACCTTCATTTGGGTTTTGGTACTTTCTTTAGGTTACATTACCCTTGATCAATCCGGAATCTAACTTTTAGATAAATCTCCAAGGCTTAAATAAATAGGAGCTGTTTCTTCATGAAAATCTCAATGAACAAATATAATTGTGGAATTCTTAATCTACCATTCTTGTGCTTCTATGTCTTTTCTGTGTATGTGTGTTTTTCTGCAACTCTTACTTTGCCCAGTAACTTTTGTCTTTCATGCTCTAATTTGAACATCATTTCCTCCATTCTTGCCTCTAAGGAGTACTGTGGCCATACTTCTTCCAAGACAGCTTTGTTTGTCCTTTTAGTACCCCATGGTACTTTCAATATTCTTCTCCAGCACCACAATTCAAATGCACTGATTCTTCCTTGGTCTTCCTTATTCAATGTTCAACATGCATATGAGAAAATGGAAAGTATTATGCCTTGGGTCAGGTTCACCTGAGTTCTCAAAGTAACAGCTTGCTTTTCAATACTCAGAGGTCTTGTGCAGCAAATGTACCTAATGCAACACATCTTTTTGATCTTTTGATGTTATTAAAGCTAACACTATTTTGAGGAAACAGCTCTTCCCCAGTTATATTTTGAGAGCCTTCCTATTTTCAGGGCTTGTCATCCAACATACAAGGGCGTACCCCCGAGAAAACCCAATGCTCATTTGATTTTTCTATATAAGGAGGATAGTGTATTTGGAGCACCTTCCACCAGGTCAGGCTGTTAATCAAACTTTCTATTTAGAGGTTCTGAAAAGATTGCATCACAGTGTGCAACAAAAGAGGGCTGCTTTGTGGCAAATGGGATACTGGTTTTGCCACCACAGCAATGCACCTCATCACACAGACATCTCAGTGCTCCGGTTTTTGATGAAAACCAGCATGCATCTCTAGCCACATGCATCTGACTTTACTCCGTGTGACTTCTTTTTGTTTCCACAAATGCAGAGGGACATGAAAGGACAGCAATTTGATGAAGTAGAAGAGGTGAAGAAAACAAACGAGGGGGGTGCTGTCAGTCATCCAAAGAAATGAGTTTGGAAAATGTTTCCAAAAAGGAAAGAGCAGACTGGCAAATGTACTCGGTGTAATGGAAGTATTTTGAAAGTGAGGAAGTTGTAAAAGAAATTTAAATACATAGCTTTGAAAAAAATTGAGTTTTTTGGGGGGAGGGGCATACCTCCTTGTATATCAGGTAATGTTCTGCTATTGATGAAGTTTTCTTTGGTTAACGTACACTAGCACGGAATGTGCGGTATTGCAGCAAAATGAAAATCACTCCAGAATGACAAAGACAAATGGTAGCTGTTTGAAGAGAACAAGGAGATATTGCAGGATTTAAAATTAGAGACAATATGTGCCCGTGTTGAATCCTTTGGCCATGCTTTTTAGTGCCTATGCAAAGTAAACAATCTGAGAAGCAGGTCTATATGAAGAAGAACGTGGTGTCAGGATGGGAGAATGCTCATTAACAACCTGCCCTTTGTGGAGGGCAGAACTTTACTTACTGAAAGTGAAGAGAGTTTGGAAGAATTTTCTAGAAGTGCATCTCCATAGAAAGTGCATCACAGCTGGATCAATGAAAAGCATCATGATATTGTGAATGAAGGGGAGTGCGGAGTGGAGACCGAAAGTCCATCTCTAGGCAAATGGACATCCCCTTACAAAAGGGTCGTGGTGAGGAGAGGAGTCAGTCAGGGTGCAGTGCAGCACTGATGAAACATACAACGTTCCTCTGGTTCTTTAATACTTCCTCCCCATACTATCATGGTCCCAATTCTGCCTTATAAATCCAGTTAGACCAGAGGATGTACACTGGTACAGATAAAAGCTGGAAAGATGGAGAATCTAGGACAGATAAAGACCCTCAGGACCAATAATGAGAGTAGAGATACCAGGAGAGTAAGGGGAAAATGAAGGAGAAAGGGGGAACCGACCACAATGATCTACATATAGCCCCCCACCCCTGGGGGTTAGACAACAGAAAAGTGGGTGAAGGGAGACATCAGACTGTGTAAAGCATTAAAAAAATAATTTATAAATTGTCAAGGATTCAAGAGGGAGGGAGCGGAGGAGGGGGGGGATGAGAAGCTGATACCAAGGATCAAGTAGAAAATAAACGTTTTGAAAATGATGGTGGAGCAAAAGCACGAATGCACTTGACACAATGAACTTATGTACAGAAGGTGGAAAGAGTGGTGCCAACCCCAAACAAAATGATGTAAAAGAAAAGAAAACTATCAAAGATAAGTGGAGAAAAAATTGAAATTGTCAAAGATTTCATCTATTTACTTCTGCAAGCAGTACCTATGTAAGCAGCAATCAAGACACAATAAATTGCCTTTAGCAAATCTGCTGCAAAAGGCTATATTTTATTTTATATTTTTAAATAATTTTATGGGGGCTCTTACAACTCTTATCACAGTCCATACATCCATCCATTGTATGCCAAGCACATTTGTACATTTGTTGCCATCACCATTCTCAAAACATTTGCTTTCTACCTAAGCCCTTTATATTAATTCCTCCTTTTTTCCCTCCCTCCCCACTCCCTACTCCTTCATGAACCCTTGATAATTTATAAATTCTTTTTGTCATATCATACACTGTCCGATGATTTCCTTCACCTACTTCCCTGTTGTTCATACCCCAGGGAAGAGGTTATATGTAGCTCCTTATAATCGGTTCCCCCTTTGTACCCCACCTTCCCTCCACCCTCCTGGTATCATCATTCTTACCACTGATTCTAAAAAGATCATCTGTTCTGAATTCCCCATGTCTCCAGTTCCTATCTGTACCAGTGTACATCCTCTGGTGTAGTCGAATTTGTAAGTAGAATTGGGGTCATGATCGGGGGTGTGTGTGTGGGGGGGGGGGAGAGAAAGCATTGAAGAACTAGAGGAGAGTTGCATGCTTCATCATCGCTACACTATACCCTGACTGGCACCTCTCCACCCCAGAACCCTTCTGTAAGGGAACATTGTGTTACCTACAGATAGGCTTTGGGTTCCCAAACTGTACTCCCCCTCATTTATAATGATATAATTTGTAGTTCTTTGATGCCTAATAACTGATCCCTTTGACACCTCGTGATCACACAGGCTGGTGTGCTTCTTCCATGTAGGCTTTGTTGCTTCTCAGTTAGATGGCCCATTATTTACTTTCAAGCCTTTAAGACACCAGATGCTATATCTTTTGATAGCCAGGCATCATCAGCTTTCTTCACCACTTAGCTTATGCACACATTTGTCTTCAGCAATCGTTGGGAAGGTGAGCATCATGGAATGTCAATATAATAGAACAAAGTGTTCTTCTGTTGAGGACGTACTTGAGTGTAGGCCCAATGTCCATCTGTCGCCTTAATACTAACCCTATAAGTTTATGCATGTAGCTCTAGTTCCCCATCATATATATGTATATATGTATAGATATATATACATGCCTGTATTTAGACCTTTATAAATGCCCTTTGCCTCTTATTTCTTTCCTCTATTTCCCTTTAGTTTCCTCTTGTCCCACTATGGTGATCAGCCTTCACTTGGGTTTCAGCAATTTCTTTCAGTTACATTAACCTTGATCAATCCCTACCAGGC
>PVJH01045063.1:0-12578 GCA_004026705.1 Nesogale talazaci
TACCCCGTCCTGTAAGCTGCTCGGAGTCAGTGAGGCTGACTTCATGGCTGTGAGGGAAGGAACAGAGATGACACAAAAACACAGACACATCACCCAGATACAGGAGGCCATTAGCACCAGGTCAAAATAGTGTCCAAGGATTCATAGTCTGTCTGCTAGCTCTAACAGGCATGGAACAAAGGAACTGTCACAAATTTGTAATTGGTGGCAGATCAGTACGTCACAATTATAGTGGGACTACTGTAGCAAGAGGGGACCTTGATTGGGATCCACACATTAGATTAGGTAGAAGGGCTTACAGGATTGTTCCAGAACCTTCAACCCATGGCAGTGAGGACTTTACCAGGCAAGCCTCTAAGAGAGACTGTCCCTCCCTAGCCTGACTTGGGAGGGATGGAGACTATCTGTACTTTGCCTGAGGCCAAGAGTATCTGCATCTTTGTTTAAGGAATTCAATGAAGGCTTAATACATGTGGGGCTCTGCAAATGTCTTTTTTTTGGGGGGGGGAGGGGCATCACTACCCTCTGGTGGTGGGAGTAGGAGGCCCAGCCTTGCTGCTGGATTTGAACCTCCAATCCAGTGGGCCGCAGTCCCGCGCACAACCACTACGCCACCGAGGCTCAGCCTGAGGCTCTGCAAATGAGTTTGGGGCAGTTACTGTTTTCTGTGACTTTCTGCAAACCAGGGTGCTCAGAATTTAAAGTCAGAAGCCATTGTTATATGCAGCATTGTTAAGTATATGAAGGCTTCCCAGAAGGCAAAACCTGAGAACCTTTAAAAAAAAATGTTTTTTTGTTTTTTAGAGGGCATCACTGCCTTGTGGTGGAAGTAGGAGGCCCAGCCTTGCTCCTGGAGAGCTGCTACTCGATTTGAGCCGCCAACCTATGGACCGCAGTCCCACACACAACCACTACACCACTGAGGCTCAGCCCTAAAAAATATATGTGTATATAGTATATATATATATATATATATATATATATGTAATAGTATATTTAAGAGAAATATTATAGAAGTTGAAATTTTGGAAAAATATCAAGAAATCAAGAAAATAGCAAGAAATCAAAAATATCAAGAAAGCAAAAGTCAAGATAATAGTTTATAAATTATCAAGGGTTCATGAGGGAGGAGGAGCGGGGAGGGAGTGGAAAAAGGAGGAGCTAATACCAAGGGCTTAAGTAAAAAGAAAATGCTTTGAGAATGCTGATGGCAACATATGTGCTTTGTAAACGAGGGATGTATGGATTGTGATGAGTTGTATGAGCCCCCAATAAAATGCTTAAAGAAAAAAGAAAGCAAAAGGCTTCATTTCTATAATAAAGCCCACAGAGAGGGCTGAGCTCTAGTGGTGTAAGTGGTTGAGTGCAGGACTGCGGCCCACGGGCTTGGCGGTTCAAATCCAGCAGCGGCTCTCAGGAGCAGCACTGGGTGGCGCTCACAACCACCAGAGGCAGTGATGCCCCCCCCCCCAAATAAAGCCTACAAAGGGCACAACTACAGAGACTTCCTAGATGCCTCAAGTGCCTTACGGGATTGTTTGCTGGGTGTACAGGCTTAGGACCAACCACTCGGCTGACCGGACAATGTTCGACAGTCTAGTGTGTGAGTAGTCTCTGGGGTCTTAAAAGCTTTGGAGTAGCCATCTAAAATACAGTGATTAGTTTTACATGCCTAAAATGAAAGAAACCGTGATGGATTGGGTCACATTTGATCTGTGTTGTCAATCCTAACCTCTGTGCCTGAGCATATAATCCCATTTAGAAATGGGTTGTCTTTGTTAATTAGTCCGGATGAGTGTAGGGTATGTTTTTTTCTTTTGCCTCCCCCTCCCTCTCAAAGGTTGGCTTTTTTTTTTTTTTTGGGGGGGGGAGGGGGGCATCACTGCTCTCCGGTGGTGGGAGTAGGAGGCCCAGCCCCACTGCTGGAATTGAACCTCCGTTCCAGTGGGCCGCAGTCCCGCATACAACTACTACGCCATCAGGGTTCAGCCCCGAGTGTAGGCTATGTTTTAAGTATCCTCTTTTAGTATAAAAGAGACTGGGCTAGTTTGACCCCAGTCCCCACAGCAGTATCCAAGGAGAAGTTGAAGTAACACAGTTCTTCCCCCAGTACCAACAGGGAGAAGTCTTATCCTAGAATCAGCAGCCTGAATTTGGACCCTCCCAACCTGAGAAAATCTCTCTAAATCATCCACTTGTGGTATTTTTGGTTCAGTAGTACTCTGTAACAAAGACAGAAACCAGAGACTCGAGAAACTGGACCACAAGACTAGTAGCCCACACGATCCATGGCCTCTTCTAGTCTGAGATCAGATTCCCACCTGTTATCACCAAGAGTACAGAAGGGGGCTGAGCCCCGGTGGCGTAGTGGTTGTGTGCGGGACTGCGGCCCACTGGGATGGAGGTTCGGTTCCGACTTCTAGGAGCAAAGGCTGGGCCTCCTACTCCCACCACCTGAGGGCAGTGATGCCTTTTTAAAAATTAAAAAAAAAGTACAGAAGGTTACAGAGAGAACGGGAGGAAAATGTGTAGCTCAGTTAATCTTCAAAAGAACTCTATGAAGTATTTCACAGTTGAGGAATGTAAGGCATGAAGATCATACAACTAACCGTGGTGAAGCTGGAATTAGAACATGGGCACTCTAAGCCCAGATCCTCTGCCCCTGGCCACCGTGGGCTGCATGCAGCCCTTCATTAAAAACTCAAACCTGCTCAGAGACCTTGTAGGACAGCTTAGAACTGCCCTGAGAGTTTCTCAAACTCCATCGTTACAGGAGCAGGCAGCCTCTCTTTTCTCCCTCAGAGCACATAGTGGTTTCAAACTGCTGACCTTAACACCAGGACTTGCATTAAAATTCCCTTGAAGGACTGTGGATAGGCACGACTAAGACCTGCTCCAAGGATCCCAAGGGAAAGAATCAGATCCTGCACAACTTTAGAAGCAACAACTTCTAAGTTTTCAGGATTGGAGGACACTATGAAGTCAGTGGCCTGGAAGGCAGAATTTTTAGGTGCTTGGGCATCAAGGACATTGTAACCCAGACTGACTTTTCTCTTTCAGGACTTGCATGGGTATTGGGAGATGCCGAAGAACTGCCCTTTGATGATGCCAAGTTTGATGTCTACAACATTGCCTTTGGGATCCGGAATGTGACACACATCGATCGGGTATGAACGGCCGCGTGCCCGGCTCGTGTGCCTTACGAGTGGATGCACGGTGAATGAGGAAAGAGGAGCGGTTCTTCTCCAGGCCCAGCTCTCGAGTGGAATTCAATCCTTTAAGCTGCCACTTTTCCTTGTCACAAAATGGAAAAAAGACCAAGCCTCCAAACAAACCAAATTGCAGAACAAGCCTCGTAGAAGCTTTGGCTGCTTGGCTGGTGTTTCCATCCTTCCGACTCAGTCCTGCCCTGACAGTGTCTCTCTTTGCTCTCCGGCCCGAGGCTGTCCGACTCCGTGAGTTGGTAGATGGTAGACCGATGAGCGATTGGCGTTATCTAACGCAGGAAAAGGCATCAGCCTCTTTTGGCAGAGGACAGGTCGAGTCCTGGTCGTGGGCTACTTCACCACAACCCCACCAGCTTGTCTACTCCTATAAAAATTGACAAGCTTGGAAACTACATCGGGTTCCTGTGAATCAAAGTTGACTTACAAAGGGAATATCCAACTGTTTTTTTTTGGGGGGGTGGGGGGGAGTGGGACATCCAACTCTTAATTTGAACCCTAACCTGTTGCTGTCCAGTCAATTTTCACTCACAGTGATCCTTAGAGGATAACTGCCCCCATAGCGTTTCCCAGGCTACAAGCCCTGAAGGAAGCAGGCTACAGCTTTCTACCACGGTGGGAATAGTGAGTTCAAACTGCTAACCAAAGGTTAGTGCCAGACACGTAGTGCACTGCACCAAGGTTCCTTAGTCTGATGCCAGTTCTCATCTCCATGTTGACCTTCTAGTCAAACACTGAAGCCCATGTGCAGTGCCCCCGTTTCATTTGTTTTGAGAGTACCAGCTCCCTGGGCCCTCTGCTATAGGTGGGAAGTTCTTTACCTTGATACTTAAGGCTTAGACACTTCCTCTAGCCAGCTTTTTTCTTTTTGAAGTGTACATTGAACATCCCCTTTTCATCTTGTCTCCCAAGCACTGACCCTCTCTCCCTATTGCCTCTTGTGGATTTGGCAGAGATGTTTTTGCATATTAAGTTCATAAGGGTTTTCCCAAAATGTGTAGGCAGATCTCACTATCTTTTTTTTTTTTTTTTTACAAAGCAACTGTATCCCCTTTATTTATTTTTTTTTTGTGGGCATCACTGCTCTCCGGTGGTGGGAGTAGGAGGCCCAGCCCCACTGCTGGAATTGAACCTCCGTCCCAGTGGGCCGCAGTCCCGCGCACAACCACTATGCCACCGGGGCTCAGCCCCTTCACTATCTTTTAATTATGTTTCTCCACAGAATTTTTGAAAGGTTCTCTTGACTCTTTTTCAGACAAAAAAATCAGCATACTAAACATCTCACCCATTGCTCTTTCCCTTATAAATGTGCCTTGATGCTGCCCCCACATCAGTACAGACAGAACACTTCTGCCTCCTTTTAAAAAAAGTACCTACTGCGGCCCACTGGGCTGGCGGTTCAAATCCAGCAGCAGCTCTCCAGGAGCAAGGCAGGGCCTCCCACTTCCACCAGAGGGCAGCGATGCCTTAAAAAAAAAAAGTATCTAGACTCCATTTGTCTAGATAATACATAATTTATTCATCTCTCATTAATGGTTAATTGAACATGAGTCTAACTCTTGGGCTGTTCAACAGTGTGGCACTGGATAACCATGATATTTCCCTGTAGAAACTATCCTGTCAAATTAGTTCCTAGGAGTGGAACTGTCAAAGAGGATAACCATTACAATGTTGATAGGCATTTCTAAAATTACCACCACTCCCCACCCCAGCTGCACTGTGGTGGGATAGGCCTTGGGCTGCTTAGCCACAAGGTCATCGGTTCAATCCACCAGCTTATCTCCTACTATAAAAATCGACAGTCTTGGAAACTCTATATAGGGTTCCTATGAATCAAAACTGACTCAATGACAATTGGTTGGGGGTGGGTGGGTTTTTGAGCAGTAAACTATAGTTACTCTCAATGACCCCAAGTCACTTGTTTGTTTGTATCACTGCCCTCTGGTGGTGGAAGTAGGAGGCCCAGCCTTGCTCCTGGAGAGCTGCTGCTGCCGAGCACAACCACTACGCCACCGGGGCTCAGCCCACCCCAAGTCACTTTATTTCCTCTCTAGTGGCAGAGTACCTAATAAAATTTAGACTATGCGGGGCTGAGCCCCGCGTAGTGGGTGAGTGCAGAACTTTGGCCCACTGGGTTGGCAGTTCAAATCCAGCAGCAACTCTCCGGGAGCAAGGCTGGGCCTCCTACTCCCACCAGAGGGTAGTGATTCCCCACCCCCCCAAAATTTAGACTATGCTAGGGTCCTTTCAAAGGGGAAGCCTTGGTAGCTCAGTGTTTAAAGCACTGCTTTGAGGCTACCCAGCAGTTCAGTGGGAGGAAGGCTCGGAAACCTGCTTCTATAAGGGTCCCATATAGCTAGGGAAACCCTACAGGGAAATTCCACTGGAACCCACAGGGTCGCCGTGACTCAGAATCCACTCAACCGCTCTTGACATCAGGACTTTTTCCTTTCGAGCAGCCCACCAAGGGTAAAAGGGGTCATTGGCAACCGAAGCAAGAGCCTCAGCCGGGTGACGCTGTGTGAGGTCTCCTGAGGAGTACATCCTGTCATTCCTTGTCTTGCTCAGGCACTCCAGGAAGCTCACCGGGTCCTAAAACCAGGAGGACGGTTTCTCTGTCTGGAGTTTAGCCAAGTGAACAATCCCCTCATATCCAGGTTGGAATTGCTAACAAGGCTTTCTTTTTGGCTAGCCCAGGATCTCCCCCAGTGGATAGAATGAATAGACAACTTTAAAAAGAGTCAGTAAAACTTTGGTGCTGCCCCAACTCATAGCTCAGATACTCAAAGGGGGTAAGAGTGGTGGTGGGGGGCAAGGGGGGGGCATCTCCTAGGTCAACCAATTCTAACAGATTACTCCTAAGAGCCGGTAAAGTCACAATTCAATAACCAGAGGCTCAAGTTGGCCCCATAGGTTATTTCATTGGTCTCACAAGCCATTTCTAAATATGGACATTTCGTACACTTTTGACAGGAAAGTCTAGATTTCCAGTTTGGGGAAAGCAGACTGCCCCAACACCCTGGTTGGCTCATTCTTCACGGCGGAGCAGAAATTGCCCCTTCCAGGGTGCTGGCTCCTGCTAACAGTACTGTTTGTACCCACACTTCTCCCTATTGCTCGTCCACCTGGCCCACTTCTTACCGCACGTACTTGGCCACTTGAATGTGGGACTCCCGGCCTAGACCATACCACTTAACTGAAGAAATGAGACAGGTTCTAATCTTAAATCTCTCACATTTTTTGTTTAGGCTTTATGATCTATATAGCTTCCAGGTCATTCCTGTCTTGGGAGAGGTCATCGCAGGGGATTGGAAGTCTTACCAATACCTGGTAGAGAGTATCCGGAAGTTTCCACCTCAGGTATAAATCTCCCCTTACCAGGTTTACAAGACCCGCAAGTAGAAATTCAGCCAACCTGTGCTGTCTTTGTGTTTCAGGAGGACTTCAAGGAAATGATAGAAGATGCAGGTTTCCACAAGGTGACGTATGAAAGTCTAACATCAGGCATTGTGGCCATTCATTCTGGTTTCAAACTATAACTCCTTTCTGGTCCTGGAGTGTGAACCAGTCACACCCTGTTGAAAGCCTGGAAATGCAGGAAAAGCCAGCCACGGAGGCTAAGAGCAGAACATCTCCTCCTAAGGATGTGTGCCTTCAACTCATGTTCTGCATCACCGTCTCAGAGTGGGAGCAACTCGCCACTGTAGTAGCTTTCATTAGGAACTGCTTTTGACTGTTCCCAGGGGCTTCTGGTCTGTTTGCTAACTTCCTGGTAACTTTTGTTGGCTGTGTCGTGCGGTTGAGATCAAGCCAACACTGGTGCAAATACTGGTCGCAGGTCCCGCCAGTGCTGCCTCAGAGATGATGGATCGCTTCAAATGATGGTTTGAATCAGAAAAACCTGTGATTGTACCTGTGTTAACCTTTCATGCTAGAACTGAATCTGAGGCCTAGAGTGGAGGCCCAAGTCAGAGGGTGGTGAGGACTAATAAAAGTATGTGAATCAGGGCTGAGCCCCGGTGGCGTCGTGGTTGTGCGCGGGACTGCGGCCCACTGGGACGGAGGTTCAATTCCAGCAGTGGGGCTGGGCCTCCTACTCCCACCACCGGAGAGCAGTGATGCTCAAAAAAAAAAAAAAAAAAAAAGTATGTGAATCAATAAATGAGTTTACAATCCTGAATGGCATTTCATTTTGATGGGAGTAGGCAACACTTTCAGTTCTCTTCAACAAATGAAGATTGTACACACAGCTCATTAAATTCTTTGAAAGAACCCGTGTACCAACAGACCCCTGCTTTCCAGATCACAGAGAATTCTTTGTCAGAATCCATCTTTTTAAGTTTCATAGCAGCAGAAAGAGGACTACCTAGCAGCACTTGTTACTTGGCTGAGCACGTCTCAACAGTTCATTATTGGATGTTCAAACGAAGCACAGACCTATTGAGTACTGATAAAATTTAACATCTCTGGAAGGTCTTGCCAAGGAGAGGGCTTAGGTGATTTGATGGCAGTTTGAAAACACTTCAGTTAACGTAGCAGAATGGGGATTTGTCATTAAAATTTGGCCCCATTGCTTATCACCATGCTTCAAGATAACAGCTGTCTCTATAAAACCTACCTTGAAGAAAAACCACAAGCATTTGACAAAGTTAAACTCAGCTGAGGTTTTCAGCCAGCTGGAGCCCATTGGCCTTTAAAACGAACAGGAAGGAACTTTTATAAACCATCACCCGGTCCTATCTCCATGGCAACATGCTCGTTTAACAGCTGAATCAAAAAGTGAAATAGTTCAAGATGGCCACTTCCTGGTAGAAAACTTGGGCCATGTGAAATTTAGAACCTGATGACAACCTGCCAGAATCCAACCTGTGAGGCTCTTGGATCTGTGCTGGAGACAAGTCAATTTGGGGTTGGGCCAACTGTTAATAAAGTTATACAGCTGAGGAGGCCCAGTATCTACTGGGCTTCCAAGAAAAACAGCCACATCACTAGAGGCAAGAAAAATGAGCTGTTGTCAGTTTACATTAAATATGAACTTACCCAACTCCCATACCAACTAGCTCAACTTTGCCTGTAAAAGTCCTCCCCCATTTTAACTGTCAAAATAACAAAGTACTATGACGTCCCAAGTCAGTCCCAGGTGGCACATGCCTCACTAGGACCTGTAAACCTGAAGTTGTTTTCAAGCGATTGCTCCCCAAAAAAGCCATTATCAATCAGTTCATATGCGAGACTCCCTTTGGGTAGAGGGCAGCCCGGTGGTGGCTCATGAATCTTACTGCTTCTTGAAGTTCGAACAAATGCAACTGAACTATCCGTTTCCAAGATATGCCCCCCCCCCCAAAAAAAAAAAAGCCAACTTTCAGCCATTTCCAACTTTTGCCATTATTTACAAGTCTTTCTAAAAATAACGCAATTAGCCAAAATACCCTTTAGTTCACATTTAGCTTCCCACTACAGCTAATTAATGCACCAAACCACTGCAGCAGCACCCCAGTGGGGCTTGTTCCAATTCATAGCAGCCCTAAGAGTAGAGCAGACTTGCTCCCTTCAGTTTGAGTCTATAAATCTTCTATCAGTAGACAGCTCAGCTTGCTCCCACTGTGGCTGGTGGATCTGAAGGCTTTGCAGTTAACAACCCAACACTTACACAACAGCATTATCAGGGGTCCTTTAAAGCAAAGAATTTACTAATGTATGCACCCCAACAAAAGTACTACACAGCCATCACCACCACCTGAGACCTAAGTACCAGAACACTCAACACCTACAAAGGTAGTACTTACCAATCTGGAGTAAATTTAAGTCCAGGTTTTTCTGCTAAGTTTCTCGACATTATGCACAGGAGACCCAAGTACTAAACAGGCTAGCCTAAATAACCTTCACCCCCTGAAAGTCACAGACCACCTCTAACCCTAGATTTGAACAAATTGTCATTAAAACACAGATCGCCAACAGATTTATTTGGGGGAAGGGAAAGGGAAAGAATGGATTGTGAGGAAAGACACATGAGGCAGGGCAAAGTACGGAATAGAAAATAAATACAAATGTAAGCCGTTTTGCTAATTGCTTTATAACCACAACAAACGAGTACAGAAGAGGGTCCTGTACCCAACAACACAACAAAGGTTCAAAGATGAAGGTGTTCCCTTAGCAAGGCTGAAGAGTCCAGTCTCTGGTATTTGGAATTTAGGCGGCAGTCCTTGGTTTTGGATGGATCACTGGGTGTGGGCACAATCCATGCTTTAACCAGATTTGAACAGAAGGATGGCCACTTGGCCCAGGTAGAAGTAGATGAAGTGCTTAGTTTCATGTGTCACATAACTACCAAAGTTTCTGCCCACAATGCAGTGCCAAGTGGGATTGTACTTCTTGTCAAACTCCTGAAACAAAACAACAGAAAACAATAATAATGAGCACACACTAGCGTTTTAGTGCTAACTGGAGGCCAGCATTGGCCTCTTGGAGAAGTCAGTCTGTAAGAGGCTGGAGGAGGGACAGTCAGCATCTGCAGACTCTTGGAATGAAAGAATGTTCCACAGCTCCAAGTCGCCTACAGAGCGCATTAATGCAAACATACTTGCAGCCTGAGCTAAGCTGGCAATGGGGGCTGGGGAAGTAAATGGCTGAAAGTGCAGCCTCAAAGACAGGGCTCTTTGTTCCAATAGTTAATTGTACCTTCATAACCTCTGCCACAGTCACTGACAATAGCAACATTTGGAGTTTTTCTTGTATCAGAGTTCTATTGTACCTGAAAATGTAAACCTTAGGCCGAAGTGCTCTACTGGAATTCATTTCCATCACCAAGATTTTTTTTTTTTAGGCATCACTGCCTGGGTGGTGGGAGTAGGAGGCCCACCCTTTGCCCCTGTGGAGCTGGAATTGAACCTCCGTCCCAGTGGGCCGCAGTCTCGTGCACAACCACTGCGCCACCGGGGCTCAGCCCAAGCTGTGTTTTTGTTTTTTGGGCATCACTGCCTTTTGGTGGTGGGAGTAGGAGGCCCAGCCTTGTTGCTGGATTTGAACCTCCAACCCAGTGGGCCCCAGTCCCGTGCACAACCACTACGCCACTGGGGCTCAGCCCTTATCACCAAGATTTTAATGGCCTTCCGTCATCCCTTGAACAGATTTTCCAAAGCCTCAATAAGCATCTAAACCAAAGGGCTAAGCATTAAATTGGAAACTTGAGGAAATGAGACACTCAGCCATCTGACACTTGAAAGAATACTTTACGCAGAGTATGAGAACCAAATGGTCCACCTTGTTTATAAATTTAGATGGCCCTTAAAAGAAAGATAAGATGGTTCTATTGGTGCTCTTACAGTTCTTACAACAGTTCATTCGCCAAATATAACAAGTATATTGGCCTTTCTACATTTAGCCTAAAGATCTTACCAACCCCACCACCTACTTGGTCCACAAGGCTAGCAAACTGCAAAAAGGACTTTTCCCTATTTCCACTTACCCAGAGGAGCTGGTGCAGGTGGGGTGTGTGTGTGTGTGTGTGTGTGTAGGGTGCCACAATCAATCTCTGCAATATTCCTTTTTATGGCGAGTTCTTACACAACTTGTCTACTCTCAGGGCAAAAGACCCCTTGAGCTCTGTAACAAGCTAGATGAATGCGCGGCGCTGCGTCTGTCAGAAAAAGTCCTTATTTCGGCTCCATCTAACGTCTTTCATCTTTCCAGTTCTCGACTGGAACCCTCCCACGGCTTAGCCTGCCAGCTTCCTTCCCTTCCAGCAAACACAGCACGCGAAGTTGGCAGTCCTTCCAGCTTTCTACAGACTGCCATTTCCATCCATCTCCCCCCCCCCCGGTCTCCCCCCCGCCACCCACTTTCCCTCCACTGTCGGCTGACTCCCCACGGGCAGGCTGGCAGGCGCTCCCTCGGGCTCCGGCTGGAGGCGCCCACGCAGCTCCCCCCTCGAGCACCCAGATGGATCCTCGGCGCCCGCACCCTGCAGAAGGGGGGGGGGGACCGCCGCTCCCGGATCCTAGAAACCGTTGCTAGGTGGCGCTTTTCCCCGCGGAGCGCCGGTCATAAAAAACTTCGGGCGCCGGGGGTCGGGTCTCTCCCCACCACGAGCGCGAAAGCTCGTCCGAGTCCCTTCTGGCAACCTCGGCACCCGCGAGGCGGCCCGCGCCACGCCCCCAGCCCCGGCCCACGAACCCCGGGCGGCCACTCGAGGCCGGCCGGCTTGGGCGACCCCGCGCCCCGCTCTCACCTTCTTGATGTGGGCCGCAATGTCCTTCTCGATGTTGTATTTCTCCAGCGCCTGAGTAGCGCACTCCACCGAGTCCTGTTGCATCTCCTCCGACATGTCGGCATTTTTGATCACGGCCTTTCGGTCGCACATGGTTACCTGGCGGCGGAGGGGGGCGGGGGGCGAGGTCCGGGCAGGGGTGAGAACTTGGAAGGCGCGCGCCTCTGGAGTACCCGCGCCACACCCGGGACGACGCCCCCCCCCCCCCCCCCCCCCCCCCCCCCCCCCCCCCCCCCCCCCACTTCTCAGGACGCGCGAGCCACGCGAATCACTCGGCGGGAGAGGACTGCCGGGGGCGGGGGGGAGAGAGCCGAGGCCCAGCTGCGAGGGTGCCCGCCCCACCCCGGAGCCCCCGACTCTCACCGTGAGCGCGGACGAGCCGACTGCGACGGTCCTGGGGGAGGGGGTTAGAGCGGCTCACACAGAGCTACAGGAGCCGTCGCTACCGAAGCCGTGGCGCATCTAAGCCGCCCCGCGCCAGCCGCCGCCGCCTAGTGCCCAGACCCCGCCCCGCTCCCGGAGGCCCCGCCCCCAGCCTGACGTCCCTATTGGCCTGACGCAGTCGCTTGGACGCTCCCATTGGCCCCTGCACTCAATGGTTCCCCCAGGATCTTTCGCCTGCATTTTGTTGCAAACCACAATGCACCGCTCACGGCGTCGGTTGCCCGGGAAATGAACCGCACGTGGCCAGGCCCACACGCTTGGAAGGTGGAGCCGGGCGGGTCGCCAGAACCTATCGCGCCGAAGGGGCACGAGTGGGAAAAATCCGAAAAGCCAACCACTGTCTTTGAATGGATTCCGCCTCACGGCGAGCCTTCGAAAGCACCAGCCCCTCCGCGGGAGAAAGAGGGAGCTCTCCACGCCCGTCTGGGGAAACTAGAGGGGCGGTCCACCCTGCCCTTAAGGGTCGCTATGAGTCCGAATCCGCTCCATGACAGTGAGTTTTGAGGAATGGATTCCAAAGGCGTCGTCTTTAGGGAATTAGGGCGGCCGGAGGATTCTAACCGGGGACCTCTTGGTTCCTGCAAATGACGCAGCTGTTCAGCAATGGGATTTTTGTTGTTGTTGTTGTGGGGGTCGGTTCCTGA
>PVJH01045064.1:0-12603 GCA_004026705.1 Nesogale talazaci
TTTCCTTCTCTCTGGCCTGGGTCAGTTCATCATGCGGCGAACCTCATACCCATGAGGTTTTTTGTAGTTGTTCTTTTTCACCAGAGTCCTCATTGGATCTCTTTTTCTCCCTAGTATGAGGGTGCTGGTGTTGGGGCCAGTAGCTGGACTCCGACTCCGAGCAGCCCCCACACAACAGGACAAGTCAGGCTGGGTTCTCCACCAGCTTCAGGATTGTTTGCATCTGAGCCCCTGGGCCTAGCCGCCGGGTCAACCCACCTCATAGCGGGGCCAAGACAAACATGAGGCCCCACCACTTTACCAAGAACGAGGTCCTCCTCACGGACAGTCTCATTGTCCCGGCCTCTAGGGAGCACACTGGCTGTGCTCCTTCCAGGACAGACTGGTGCGTGCTCATGGGGTCCACACTCTGGCCAGCGCCATCGTTCAAATGCTGCAACTCTTCGATCCTCTGTACTCACGGTCCATCCCCCACATTTAGGTGAGGCAGGTGCTGGGTCAGGGGCTCCTCAGTCCTCCGTGACCCTCTCACGAGGTCTTTCTGGGAGGCGTTAGAGGTGGCAGTTTCAGTCGTCTGCACACAAGTCCTGGCAGGTCCTTTTCAGTCCCAGATATGACTAACCTCTCAGTCTCTGAGCCTTGTTCTCTGATGGGGCTTCCCTCCTTCCTTTAATGGTGCCCAGTTTGCCTGTTTTGCATCTTTGATTGGTGGCTTACACTTTTGTTCCACTTAAGAGAGATTTTCCTATCCCAAAGTTGAGAAAATGTCCCATAGTTTCTAGACGTTTTGTTGTTTTATCTTTGTATCAGAAGAGACTGCGCCCCCTCAATAACATCCGATTCCATGGAGCGGATATTGACCCCTCTCCCAGTGACCCGACACAAGACCCTGGAAAGGGGCATCATCTGGTAAAATAAAGGATACACACACACACACACACATACACACACAAAAGATGTGAGGTGTCTGCCAGTGGCTGCCACACAGGCTTAAGCACAGCGGTATGCGTGGGGCGTATCAGCTGCGGTTCTGGGGTGGCTGTGATTGGAGCAGACTGGACAGCACCTGAGGACACACGCACGTGAGGGTGTGAAAGGCCAGTGGACACCAAGCAAGCCCTGTGGCTACACAAAGCTCCCTTCCCTCAGCTTGACGCTGCACGGTGCCGTGTATAAGGTGACCATGGCAGGGCTGGGAGAGGGTCCATAGTAGGGCCTCCCGGTGGGTGTCTTGGTAACTTCTTGTAAACCTATAATTCTTTCCAAATGAACATTGAAAATATTTGTGCTCCAGAGTCCAACGAAAATGAAACAGAAAATGAAAAAGGAGGAGATACCATTTTGTGGTAGTCACACAATCTCACATCAACTTGATAACGAAGAATGAAGAGGTGCAGTCTCCCCTGCCAATCAGGTCACAGCCTGAAGGCCCCTCCTTGTGGGCGTGGCCTACTCAGGAGGATTCTGGGAACTTCCTCTCTTCCTCCCTGGAGGCGGGACACTCACTCTCCCTCTCTGCATCACCTTCCTGTTCACAAGTCACACTCATGGCAGCTAGAGCCCTGGAGATGCATCCACTGCCACTGGACCCACAGGACCGGTGATCTTCCTGCGTCCGGCATCATGGCATGGGCTGTGTGAGTCTGAGGAGGAATTCAAGGACTGATATCAGACTTCTGGGCTAATATTGAATTTCAGGACTTGATCTAGACAGGGCTGGGATGTTTTATTGATGCATCATGACTTCTGAATGGAAAGTTCTCTCTCACACACACAGGAGTGTCCCTGAATTCGTTCTCTAGTCAACCAGGCAACACACATTTGTATTTGAATTTTAAAACAAAAAACTGCAAATGCTTCCCAGGAGCATTCTGGCAGAGCTTCCTTGGAGATGTGTCTGTTCTTGCACACGTCCTCGGTGCTTTCAGGGTCCTCACTGTACCCTGGGTCGCTGCGCGCTTCCCCTCGGCTCTTCCTCCCTCCCAGCTTGGCTCAGCTGCACTTGGGTTCTCGAAGTGGTGCCTTTGCTCCTGAGGTCTAGGCAGCAGATCTTTCCAGTGCAGCACAGTCTGCGGCCACGAGCCTGGACTGGGAAGTCCAGTGGAGTCACGTTTCTACAACGGCAAACCTCGCGCTGCTTCTCGTGGCGTCTTTTCCTTTTCTCTTGATTCCGTCATTGAAAGCTGGAGTCTGTTGTCCAGCAAGAAGAACTTCAAGTTCTCCAGGGGGCCGGTGCCCTCGGTGTGTCCCAGTCTGTCATCTCCCCATGCTGCTGTCTTCAGATAGGCCCGAAGGGCGCTCGCTCAGCTGACAGACTGGTAACTTCTTGTGAGTATGGGAGAAGCATAGAACCTGGATATACAGTGCTTTTTCGGAGTCTAAACGGGGGAAGGGGTGAGGCTATGGGCGGGGGTGGGGGTAGGAGCTCTGAACCACCCCGGCCCTGTCATTCGGAAGGCTTCCGACAGTCACCATGCAGGCACCCTGCCGTGATGTCAAGGGGCGCAATACCCATGCAAGGGGACCCTGTCGCCGCGGCCACGTCCTGTGGGTCCTTGAGCCTGTGTGTCTGCTGGTCATGTCCCTGCGGTTCCTTTGACTGGCCGTGGTGGAGGCGGCATCCGTTCTGGGCTGGCCAGCAGGTGTCCAGCACTGGGTGAGGATGGTGGCCATATTCGAGCTGACCTCAGGGGGCCTGGACGCAGTGGGGCTTGTGGGGAAGGATGGCAGGCGGGGTCCCCAGCATATCCGGTCACAGCCCTGGAGAGGGTGGCGCCTTGCCTGGCTTGGTCCAGATAATGTTACACTGGTTCATTTGGGAAACAGTCAAATCACAAGAGGATAAAGTGTTAGGTTAGGCTAATTCCATTGAGATATTAGTCACAGGAAATTCAAAGACACATTGCCTTAAGTCTCCCTGAGAGAGCCAGTTCTCTGAGTCCCTGGGAAATGGCATCTGTTTCCTCAAAAACAAAGCAATGCACACAGCAATCAGCCCCAACAACCTCAATGAAAAAACAGGAGAAACAAAAGGTAAAGCAGAAGATACCCTGAACCTAACGACATGCATACAAGAAGCATCCATTGATATGCCACAGAAGGAAATGTTCAGAATGATGCTTGGAGTCATTCACGATATGAGGGAAACAATACAGGAAAAGGATGAATTGATAGATGAGATAAAGTCCATACACCTAAGGGAAATACAAAAGCTTAGAGACGAGATAACAGAAAAGAACAGCAGACTGATGGACTTTGTGAATCAAATGGAGGAAGCCGAAAACCACATCAGTGACCTAGAGGATGACCACATGGAATTTAACATATGTGAAAAAAAAATCTAATAAGATTATCAGAGAAACTAAAGAATATGTAAGATCTATGTCTGATGATATAAGGAGAAATAACACCAGAATTATTGGTCTACCAGAGGAAGTCCCAACAAAGAAGTCATCTGCAACAATAGAGAATTCCAGGAGGAAAACTTCCCTAGTTAATGGATGAAAACCAGGCAACCATTCAGGAGGCTGAAAGAACACCAGCTAGACTGAATCCCAAGAAGAAGTCACCGAGACACATCATGGTTAAACTATCCAACTTTGAGGAAAAGGAGAAAATCATGAGAACAGCTGGTGGGGGGGGGGTGGAATCAATCACATATAAAGGTTCCCAAATAAGAATATACTCAGAACTATCAGCAGACACTATGAAAAAGAGGAGAGAGTGGAGTAATATATTCCAAAAATTGAAGGAAAATAAAGCAAACCCAAGAATAATCTAACCAGCCAAATTATCTACTAAGCTAGATGGAGAAGTAAGAGCATTTTCATACAAGGAAAAACTCAAAGAAAACTTTATAGGAAACCCAGCCTTATAAAAGATCCTTGCTGACCCAGTATGGGCAGAAGAACAACACTCGTCAAGCATAAATAAGAGACTGTCAGAACAACCTCACCAGAGGACAGCAAAGATAAAACAGTGCTGAAAATAGGAATGGCTTAATGGTGGAGAGAAATCAAGAACGATCAACTCTCACACACACATGCACAACACACTAAAAAGAAAGGGAGGCAGGAAAACACCCAACACAAAAGGTAGAATATGGAATCACACATTCCACAGTTGGAGATAATAACACTACATATCAATGGACTGAACTCGGGAATCAAAACACTGCGGCTAGCAGACTGGCTTAGAAAACACAATCCATCAATCTGCTGCCTACAGGAGACACATCTCAAGACTGCAGAAAAAAATAGACTGAGCATCAAAGACTGGAAAAAGGAACACCAAGCAAAAAACAATTCAAAAAACCAGGGGTAGCAATCCTAATCTAAGATAAAATTGACCTCAAAGTGCAAACCACAAAAAGAGATAAGGAGGAATACTATATCATGCTCAAGGGAAGGGTAGACAATGAACCAATAAGCATTTTCAACAGATATTCCCTTAATAAGAGGCCCGCTGTATTTGCAAACATAACACTCCAAAATATGAACAAAGAAATCACACCCTGAACAATCATAGTGGGTGACGTCAATGTAATACTCTCTAAGAAAGACAGATCAGAGAAAAAAAACTCAACGAGGAGGCTAGAAAACTAAACACTACAATGAGACAACTTGATTTGGTAGATATCTACAGAGTTTTTCTTCCAAATAAAAAACAATTCACATTCTTTTCATCCCCACGTGGAACATATTCGAAGATAGACCATGTGCTGGGACTTAAGGTGAACCTACATCAATTTAAGCCCATTGATATCAGGCAGAACTCTCTCTCAGATCACTGTGCCATAAGATTGGAAATCAAGAAAAGAAAGATGAAGAGAACTAGAGAAAATAACTGGAGAATGAATAATTCTCTATTGCAAAAGGAGTGTGTACTGGCCCAGATCAGAGATGAAATTAAAGAATGTGTAGAAACCAATGAGAATGAAAACATGACAAACCGAAACTTATGCGACATGGAAAAAGGCAATCTTCAGAGGACATTTCATAGCAATACATGCACTCCTGAAAAAGGAAGAGCATCTCATAACTGATATGTTGACCCAGATTTTACAATGATTAGAGCAGAGTCAGTAGGACAATCCCACTAATAGCAAAAGAAAAGAAATAATAAAAATCAGGGCTGAGATTCAGGAGAGGGAAAATAAGAAAACAATGGAAAAATTAATGCTGCTAAAAGTTGATTCTTTGAAAGGCTTATCAAAATTGACAAACTGCTGGCAGACTTAACCAAAGGAAGGAGGGACAAAATTTCAGTAACAAGAATGAGGGATGGAAGAGGGGACATTGCAACTGACCCTAATGAAATTAAAAGGATAATTACACAGTACTACAAAGGACCGTACTCCAATGAATTCAACAACTTGGAAGACATGGACAAATTCTTGGAAAATCAGTCCCTCCCCAGACTATCCCCAATGGATGTCAAGAATCTCCACAGACCCATAACAATAGAAGAAATAGGCAAGGTTATCAAGGGACTAACAACCAAAAAAATCACCTGGACCAGATGGCTTTACAGGAGAGTTTTACCAAGCATTCGGGGAAGAACTGACACCAATCCTACACAAACGCTTTCAAAACATAGAAGAAGATGGAAAACCGTCAACCTCCTTCTATGAAGCTAGTATGACACTGATACCAAAAACTGGCAAAGATTCCACAAGAATTGAGAACTACAAACCAATATCCCTAATGAACATTAATGCAGAAATCTTTAATAAAATACTGGCCAATAGAATACAAAATCATATAAAACCAAAAATTCACCATGACCAAGTGGGGTCCATACTCAGGATGCTGGGGTGGTTCAACATATGAAAGACCATTAGTATCATTCCCCACATTGACATGAAAACCTATAAGAACCACACGATAATATCAATACATGTGGAAACAGGATTTGACAATGTCCAACATCAATTCCTGTTTAAGACATTCAAGTAGATAGGAATAGAAGGACAATTCCTCAAGACAATAGCAGCTATCTATGAAAAAATCAACAGGTAACATGATAGTCAATAGAGAAAGACGAACACAATCCCACTGAAAAAGGGGACCAGACAAAGATGTCTCTTGTCCCCACCCTTATTCAACATCATACTGGAGGTTTTAGCTAACAGTATAAGGCAAAGAAAAGACATGAAAGGTATGGGGATGGGGAAGAAAGAGGTGAAAATACCATTATTTGCAGATGATATGATGTTATATATGGAGAACCCCAAAAACTTCACAAGGGGAATATTGGAAACAATAGAGGAATATGGCACAGTGACAGGATACAAGATCAACAATCAAAGCCTTTTGGACTTCTGTACACATCAGATAAGGCCACAGAAGAGGAGATAAAAAAGTGGTAGCCTTCATGATTGCCAAGCACAAATTGAAATATATAGGGATATACCTAACTAAAAGAACAAAAGATCTATAAGATGAAAATTACAGATCCCTAGCACAAGAAACCAACAGTGACTTCAACAAATGAAAGACTATCCCATGCTCATGGATCAGAAGACTCAATGTAGTAAAGATGTCAGTTCTATAGTTATATAGTTCAAGGCCCTATATAAGTTCAATGCAATTTCGATTACATTCGATGATAATTACACCCATCTTCCTTCAAAGAGATGGAAAAAATGATTATCAACTTCATATGGAGAAGGAAGAAACCCAGAATTAGCAGAGAACTCCTCAAGAAGGACACCATGGGAGGGCTTGCTGGAAGTGACTTTAGCACATACTATACAGCCACAGTGGTCAAAACAGCATGGTACTGGCATAATGATACATACTCAGAACAATGGAAAGGAATTGAAAACCCAGAAATAAAAACATCAGCATACAGACAACTGATCTTTCATAAGGGCCCAAAAATATCAAGTGGAAAGCAGATGCCCTTCTCAACAAGTCGTGCTGGAGAAAATGAATATCTACCTATAGGAAAATGAAACAGGACCCTTACCTCACTCCATGCCCTAGAATAAACTCAAGGTGGATCACAGACCTCCAAGTCAAACCCGAAACTACGTGGGCCATCAGTGTGGGAATTGGGACCAACCTGAGAACTTTGACACAGGGATTGCATAGGGACTCAGAAATAGGGAAGGACACAAACACAGAGGAGACACAAATTGACAAGTGGGATATACTGAAGATAAAACACCTGTGTACATCGAAAGAATTCACCAAGTGAGGAATAAGAGAGCCCACAGACTGGGAAAACATCTTTAGCAATGACAATTCAGATAAAGGCCTTATTACTAAAATCTAAAATACCCTGACAGCTTCCAAAAGAGCAAAACTAACTGCCCACTGAGGATGTGGGCAAAGGACCTGCTGTTCAGGTTTCACAGAGGCAGAAATCTGAATGGCCAATAAACGTATGAGAAAATGTTTCTGAGCATTAACCATAAGAGAAATACAAATCAAAACAAGAGTGAGATACCACCTAACACCTTCAAGGATAGCCCCTTTCAAAAAATCAGGAAGCAGTAAGTGTTGTATGGGAAGGCAGGAACTCTTATCCACTGCTGGTGGACCTGTAGAAATGTACAGCCACTGTGGAAATCGATTTAGTGACATCTAAAACAGATGGACATTGAGCTACCATATGCCCCAGAAATCCCCCTATGGGGCATATACCCAGAAGAAGGAGGCGACAAACCAGAACCAGACATCTGTGCTCCAGTGTGCATCACAACACAGTTCACAAATGTAAGGAGCTGGAAGCAGCCCAAATTTCCATCAACTGACAAATGGATTAGAAAGTTGTTGTACATACATACAATGGATCGCTGAAAAGCAGTGCTGAACACATGAAGTATATCACCGCATGGGAAGAACTGGAGGAAATTATGCTAAGTGAAGTTAGCCAAGCACAAAAGGACAGATATAACATGCCGAGGTAAGCTTAATTTTAAAAAATGCAAAAGGGGTAGCAGGAAAAAGCTACTGTATACACTAATGGCTGGGAAGAGACGCAGGTAGTTTGGCAGGGACCAGACCAAATCTAGGACTACACATGGAGTGTGGGAATGGGGGTGGGGATGAGGCAGATGGTGATGTGTAGAGGGGAAGTGGGTCACTGACCTACCCAAGGGAGCCTATTGTTTATATCTCCACAGGGAAAGAGGGACCAAACTTCAACCCGGTGTTCCAGGATGTGAATGCAGCATGATGGCATGGAACGGGGAACCAGTAGAGGGGTCTGAGCACACAACCCTAATCTGAACTGCAGGGGTAGCCACCTCTCCCCCAGAGGAGTTTGCCTGGGAGGTCAGCACTCAAGCTGCAGCTTGGGGAGTGAGATGTCTGACCAGAGCACATGAGAACAAATGAAGGGAGAGGAAGAAGGAATGCAGTGTATCCTGGTCCACTGAACCTTCAAGATGATATTCCCACTCAGAAAAGCCGAGTACAGTCAGGATCATATGGCCAGCCCCATTATGAAATAGGGCTACCCTCGCTGACCCAAGGCCTTTTGGGGTCACTGATGGAGAAACAGGGTCAGGATTATACCCTGTCTGACCCAACACATCATGGCAAAACACTAAGGGTGTGCAGCAGAGCATGGACTTCCAGATGGAGTGCCAAGGATATACTTTGGGGCCAGGGTGTGGCATCCCATCTGACTCAACCAGGAGACACTCCTGGAGGTCAATGAACAAACCTTCAATTAGTTATAGGTTGTTATCTTTTTATTATTTCAATTTTTTACATATATACATCTTGGACATTGGGTTTTGTTGTTGTTATCAGTGTTTTATTTTCTTTGGTTGCTTCATTTTAGGACGCCTTCTTTTTATACATATTGTTACCTCTGCAGGTCTAGCTCAATAAAATAGGCTGGGCTGAATGAACAGTTGGAGGTGAAAACCACAGGCCTGATGGTTCCGGGGGGACGTGGGAGAAGGGGAGGAGGGGGAAAGGAGGTGGTGTTGACCAGCCCAGGGATAAGGAAATAACAAGTGATTCAAAATCAGTGACAAGGTGGGTGTGAGAAGTCTGAGAGGAATTGGTCAAGAGTAATGTAACAGAGAGAATATACTGAAACCCCAATGGAGGCTGAGCATGATAGTGGGACAAGAGGAAAGTAAACGGAAATAGAGGAAAGAACTGGGGGGTAAAGCACATTTATAGAGGTTTAAGTACAGGCACGTATATAGGTGCACATATTTTATATGATGATGGGGAAACAGATCATTGAGCATATACTTACAGTTTTAGTATTAGGACAGCAGAGGAACATTGGACCTCCACTCAAGTACTTCCTCAGTGCAGGAACTTTTTGTTCTCTTAAATTGGCATTCTATGATGCTCACCATCCAGACATGATCACTGAAGACAAATGTGCGCATAAACAAAGGTGGTAAAGAAAGCTGATGGTGCCCGGCTATCAAAAGATGTAGTGTCTGGGGTCATAAAGGGTTGAGTAAATAAGTGGCCATACAGTTCAAAAGCAACAAAGCCCACATGAAAGAAGCACATCAGCCTGTATGACCATGAGGTGACCAAGGGATCCGGTATCAGATATCAAAGAACTAAAAATTATATTATTATAAATGACAGGGAGTACACATTGGGGACCCAAAGCGCATCAATAGGTGAAGCGACATCCTCTTACGAAGAGGTTGCAGGGAGGAAATAATCCAGTTCAGGTACAGCGTAGTAACAATGAAAAATGCAACTTTCTGCTAGCTCTCTAATGCTTCCATCCACCCACTATCCTGATCCCAATTCTACCAGACAAATCCAGTGAGACCAGGGGATGTGCAATGGAATCTGAAACATGGGGAATTTAGAATAGATGCTTTCTCAGGCCTAGTGACGGGAGTGGTGATACAGGGAGGGTGGAGGAATGATGGAATAGAAAGGGGGAACCAATTTCAGGGATCTACATATGACCTGTTCCCTGGGGCACGGACAACAGGGAAGCAAGTGAAAGGACAAACAGTGGACAATGTACGATAGGAAAAAGTAATAAATTTGTAAATTATTAATGGTTCATGGGGAGGGGAATAAGGGGAGCTGGTACTGGGGGCCTAAGTGGAGGGAGGATATTTTGAGAGTGATGATGGCAACAAATGTGCAAATGTGGCCTGCATACAGTTGATGCATGTATGGCTCATCGTGGGAGTTGTATGAGCACCCAATAAAATGATTTATTTTAAAAGGGGGGGTAGAAATAGGAGCTTATACCAAGGGCTCAAGTAGAAAATATTTGTAAATGAATATGGCAACATGTGTACAAATATGCTTGAGAAAAATGATGTATTGAATGTTGTAAGTGGCCCCAATAAAATCATTGGGAAAAACATTCCAAAGGGAATTAATCCAAATTAGAGAAGAAATTAAGAAGTTGCTGGAAACCAATGAGGATGGTGATACAGCATTCCCAAACCTATGGAACACAGCAAAGGCAGTTGCCAGAGGTCACGTGATAGCAATAAATTGATAGCAATAAAGGCACACATGAATAGAAAGAGGAAAGGGCTATGTCAGCACCTCCAGCCTCTAGCACAGGGCCAACAGCAAGAGAAAAGAAATTATAATGATTTGAGCAGAGATTAATAAATTGGAAAGCAGAAGCACAAGAGAAAGAATCCACAGAGCAGAAAGTTGATTCTTGGAAAGGATCAACCAGATCAACAAACCGCTAGCAACCTTAACAAAGGAAAACAAGGGCCATATGTCAATATCTAGAGTTAGGAATGAAACAGGGAAAGTCACAACTGACCCCAACGAAATGAAAGACTTCATTACCCAGAACTATGAAAGACTGTATTCCAACAAATTCAATAATTCTGAGAACATGAACAAATATCTAGAAAATCACTCTCTCCTCCAATAAACACAAATGGACATTAAGAGCATGATGAGACCCATATCAAAAGAAGAAATAGACAAGATCACCAAGAAATTCTCAACAGAAAAACAAAACACAGCCCTGGTGCAGATGGCTTCACAGGGGTGAATCCTACCAAGCATTTGGAGAAGCACTGACACCAATCCTACACAAACTCTTCCAGAACCTAGCAGGGGACAGCAAACTCCCAAACTCATTCTATGACACCAAGATAACTCTGATATGTAGCCAGGCTAAGACCCCAAAAGAGAGAGAACGACAGACCAATATCTCTCAGGAATATAGATACAAAACTCCTCAACAAAATCCTGGTCAATAGCATCCAACAGCACATAAAAAATAATATATCATGACCAAGTGGGCTTCACACCAGGGATGCAGGAATATAGATCAACGTTCAAAAAACAATTAATGTAATCCTCCACATCAACAAGAACAAGAACCAAATGATCATAGCAATCGATTCAGAAAACCGTTTGATAACATCCAACACACATTGCTAACAGAGACTCTCACGACAAAAGGGAGAGTTAGAAGGGAACATGCTCAAGGCAATAAAAACCATATGTGGAAAAAGCAATAAGCAATCCTACATTCAAGGTAGAAAAGCTGAGAGCATTTCCAATGGCTAAGGGGACCCAAGAAGCATGACCCTTATGTCCACTTCTCGTCAACGTTGTGCTGGAAGTCCTAGCAAATGTCATAAGACAAGAGCAAGATATCGAAGATATGTGTTTGAGTATATAAGAAGTGAAACTTTCACGATTTCTGGAAGATATGTTCTTATATATTGAGAAACCTAAAATGTCCACAACAGGATTGCTAGAGACAATAGAAGAGTTTAGTAGAGCAGCAGGACACTAGACTAACAAGCAGACAACAATCGGATTCCTATATTCCATTAATGGAAATCCAGAAACAGATATCAAGGAATCGGTTCTGTGGCGGTCATGTATGTTAATTTCATGATTGAGATGTAGGGGTGGAGTCTAGCCTGTTAATCTGGAGATACCCATTGAGTAGCCAATGAGGCCTCTGGGTGGGCATGGCTTTCTCCTGATACATCTGGGAAATCTCACAATATTTTCCCTCCTGGAGATGAGAAGCTATCTCCCCAGTTGTTGGGGCGTATCATAGAGATGATCAATCACGGACAAGACAAGATGGCAGCATCTGAGGAGCCGGAAGAGTTTTGCCAGACCTCTGATGCTGGTGAGGCCACGTGGAGACCCCTGCCAATGATGAGTTGCTTCTGCCACCACTGGATGCAGTTGATGGACCCTAAGCCCTGGAAGTGAGGAGCCATGGGGAGACCCCTGCCAGCACCAGGATTCTGCACCTATTGGCCTGTGACTTTGTGAGTCAGAAGGAGACTTTATAGACTGGTATCGGGCATATGGGCTAATATCGGACTTATGACTTTGAACTGGACTGGGTTGGGATGCTTTCTCAGTGTTCCATTCCTTTTATATAAACCCTTTCCTTCTATCCATATGTGTGTCTATGAATTTGTTTCTCTAGTCTACACAGGATAGCACAGGTACTATTCAAAATAGCCACACAAAAACTGAAATATCTAGGTAGAAATCAAACTGAAAATAAAAGCAAAAAACCTGTACAGGGAAAACTACAGAAGACAAAAACCAAGACACCCAAAGAGCTCTACATAAATGGAAGAATATTCCCTGTTCATGGATCGGAAGACTTGATATTGTGAAAATGTCAATA
>PVJH01045065.1:0-12572 GCA_004026705.1 Nesogale talazaci
TGCCCTCCATCCTCCAGATACAGCCAGCTTGACTCCTCTTCACAGCCTGTAGCCCAGAACCCAGCCCTCTTGGCACGGGCTGAGGGTGGTTAGCTCCAGGCCGAACCACCCCGTCCAGATGAGGTTTCCGCATCTATTCCACGCAGCTGCGTCAGCATGCAGGTGTTACTAACGACAGGCTTTGATCTCGCCATTCCAGCGTCACGCCCAAAGGAGTCAGCGCCTCCGGAAGGCAGAGTGCATTTCCACCTCCGTCGTGGTTGTGCGGGGGGCTGCTGACTTGCAGGGCCAGCAGTGTGAAACCGCCGGCTGCTCCTCGGAAGAGACATGGGGCTTCCTACTCCAGTGAAGGTAAATCATCTCAGAGTCCCCCACGGGCAGTTTTACTTTACCCTTGAGGGTCCCTAGGAGAGTGACAGTCTCAGAAACCCATGGGGACAGTTCTACTCTGCCCTGTAGGAGCCAGAACTGACCCTCTGACCGTGAGTCTGAGGGTCTTTGAGTTTCACGGCTGAGAAAGGAGTGCTGGGGCACAGCGGTCAGGGAGGGTGAAGTGGTTATGTGTGGGTTCAAACCCAGCCTCCTCTCTGCAGGAGGGAGCAGAGGCAGTCTGCCCGCCGTGAAGATGACAGCCTTGGTGGCTCTCTGGGTCAGGTCCACCGTGTCGGGTCGGGTCACCATGAGGGGAAGAGAGAGCGGCAAGGGGAAGGTGAGGAACAGGGAAGGAGGGCTGGGGAGACGTCCTCTTTTTCCGTGAGAACAAGCAGTTTTGACTGTCGTGTAAAGCTCTTTGAAGACGCCTGGAGCCCCCAGTCTGTGAAAGGCAGCACCCCGCTGCTCCCCGAGATGCTCAGCCCCAAGGCGCATGCACAGCCATCTCACTGGTCCCAAACCGCATGTTCCTCATGTCGCGGAGTGAGGGATCATTTCAGAATCAGAGGCTGATTCTGAATCCGGCTTGGAAAGACGAGAAGGCTAGCAGGCCTGCCCTTTGGACTCGGCCATCACAGCTCCCCGCCCCTGCACTGCTCCTCCACCCAGGACAAGGCTCCGAGGAGCCAATGGAAAAAAGACGTGTCTGAAGGCCATCGATCCATGCCTGGGGATTTGGAAAGGGGTCCTGCTCGTGTGTGAGCGTTTGCTTGGTAGTAAGTTGACAGTGGCCACCAGGAATGGGTGAGCCAGAAAGCTGGCTCTCCGGTGTCTCTCTGTGGGACCCAGAGGAAGCTCTCTCGGTCTCCTCACCTCGGCAGTATCGCCTAAACAATGGGGGGGGGGGGGGAGCAAGATTTCTCTCAATTCCCCACCCCCCCATCCCACCGCAAAACACCGGGCTCCTGTGACAAGGAGCCCAGCAAAGATGCCTCACTTTCCTCTCGGCCCAGGATGGAACGTGCCCAGGGGGTAGGATATGCTCCTTCGAGGGTTGGCCCTGGGCAAGGGTTACCCTGACCTCGCTCCAGAAGCAGGATCTCTCCTAGAAGCACCAGGATGCCCGCCAGGCCAGTTGCCAACCAGCACAGACATTTGTTTCCACTTTGGCCTTTCCTGTTTGGGGAGCTTGCAAATGATTCTTTCCTCTGTATCCTGACATATTCGCATACGCACATCCTGGGGAGGGCTGGGGCTTTGGGCTGCGTATTATCTAGTTATCTCTGTAAAAAGCTCTCTGGCCCTGGGCTTTGCCTTAATGGCAGACACCAAACAAGGTCTTGGACCTTCTCTTGGGTGCGCTTCACTCGGTTCTCTGCGCAGGGTCTCTGAGACAGTCAATGTGCGCAGGAGCAAGCAGTTTCGCCTGCTTTCCAGGGGGCAGCTGGTGAATTTGACCTCCCAACCTTGCAGTAAGTGGCCCAGGGCCTCGCCCACAGCTTTGCCAGGGTTGGCTGACTGTCAGATGGCATGCCCAATGGACGTCTCTGTACTAAAAGTGACCAGGAAGGGCCAGACCACCGGTGAGGAGTTTTTCTTTGGAGTGGCCAGCCCCCTGTCTCTCCCCCCAACTTTCTGCTCAAGAACAGTGGAAAAGACAGGAGCTGGGGATGGGTGTGAGGTCTGGTAGACAGTGCCTTTGAAGGGGACACTAGAGGAGGGAGGCCTAAGCAGAAAACACAAGCCCTCACAACGGGACCCACTGGCGACAGGACGGTGAATGGAGGAACGGTTGACACTGTCCAGGGTTTCACTTGCCTGGGATCCACAATCAACATGCATGAAACTGCCACCGGAAATCAGATGATGTGTTACGACGTTGGGGAAATCTGTTTCAAAGACCCCTGAGTGAGTTAAAAAGCAACAATGTTACTTTGAGCGCTCAGGTGTGTCTGGCCCAAGCCAGGGCGTTTTTGTTCATATCATATGTTAGTCCTGGGAGACCACTGAAACAAATTCTCAGACACTCAAACGTTTAAGAAAGAGCTTTATATAAAAGAACAATTGGGGCTGAGCCCCGGTGGTGTAGTGGTTGTGGGCGGGACTGCGGCCCACTGGGTTGGAGGTTCAAATCCAGCAGCAAGGCTGAGCCTCCTACTCCCACCACCAGAGGCCACTGATGCCCGCAAAAGCCCCCCCCCCAAAAAAAAAAGATCAATTGTATATTAAGAGAACATCCCAGCCCAACCCAGATCAAATCCCGGAGTCTGATGTCAGCTCATATGCTTGATACCAGTCTATAAAGTCCTCTTCAGACCCACATGTAACACATGCGATGACGTCGAGTGGAGGAAGATCACAGGCCAGTGGGTGGAAAGTCCTGTGGCTGAGTGGCAGTGGAAGCCTCTCGGCGCTGGCGTGGAGCTCCGCGTGGCTCCTCTGACTCCACGGCTCTGGCTGCCATCAGCCCAGCTACAGATAACTTGTCAGCAGGAAGACGAGGCAGAGAGTGTGTGGACCTGGCCTCCAGCGAGCCACTTATTTCCATCAGGCCTCCAGATGAGGTCATCAAGCTAAGACCTGATTGAAAGTCTAGACCCCACCCCTTTGCAAGTTGACCCAAGATGATGTAAGTTCCACGGCCTCTGAGCCAGGCCAACGTTGGGCAGGAAATAAGGAAGGTGGAAAAAGAACCAGCGCTTCTGACAGATGGCCTTGGCAAGGGGCACGGACTCTGCCCTGCCAGAAGGACAGATAACTCTGTCTGGGGTCACCCCTTCAACCGATGGCAGGCTAAGGTATCTTGGACTGACGCTTCTGCTAAGAGCATTTTTTTTTTAATGTAGGGAGAAGTATATTTTTTAAATTAACAGCAAAGCGTTAACAAGAAATCAAGGTAGTGAGGATTTACAGAAGAGCCAGAAGAGAAAAGAATGTGAGAAAGGTGATCCAGGAATTGGGGGCCCCGTGAGGCCTGGTGGTGCTCTCGGGTAAGCTCTGGACTGCTAACCAGAACTCGCGGCATGGCCCAAAGATGGCAAAAACACCAACTTGTATTTGTCTCTTAGCTGCTTGAATTTATCTAGAGAAACCAACAAAAACCGTCGAATAATATAGAAGTAACAAGTTCCTAGTGGATGAAGTTAAATAAATCATCAAAAAGAACTAATCTAGAAGGCAGAACTGGGTCTACAGAAGGAAGAAACACAAGCGCTCGTTGCCACAGTGACCCTCTAGGACGGGGCAGAACTGCCCTGGGTTTCCAAGGCAGTTCCCCTTACAGGAGTGGAGAGCCTCGTTTTTCTCCCGGGGGGCAGCTGGTGCTTTTGAACAGCCTACTTTACGGTTACCAACCGGACACGCCAACACTACGCCACCCATGGCTACCGGACAGAAGGAACAGGCGACTTTAAAGGGCACGAAGGTCAGTTACAGAACATATTTAAGGTTGAGAATCTGGCCCCTCTGAGTCCTGACATGGAAATGTTGGCCACGCGCTTCCACACTGGACTTCAGGGAATGACATCGTAGTGACGATTGATGATAGAGACCAGTGCCTCTGTCCTGCCTCATAGCGAGTCTGTGCACAACAGAGGGAAACACCGCCCGCCCCGCCCCCCCGCCCAGCCCCCAAGTGTTCCGTGCACGAGTCCATGGTGGCAGCCCCGGGACCAACACATCTCTTTGAGGGTCTTTGATTTGTGGATTCTGCAGAATGTCCTTGTCAGAGACTGGCCTCTCCCAGTCACACGGCGAACATCCATGAGACAAAGTCTCGCCAGCCTCACTTCTCTGGAGCATTCTGGTTGTGCTTCCTTCAAAAGAGACGTGTTCTTCTGGCAGCCCTTGGTATTTTCCCATAGGCCTGATCCACACCATCATGCAAACGCATCAAGTCTACCGCGATCTTCCTCTCATTGTCCAGCCTTCACCTGCATCTAAGGAGACGGCTCTCAGACAGGCCCGCCTGCCTCTTCCACAGGACAGCTTTGCTCCTAGAACTTCAGAAAGGTCTTGGGCAGCATATTTGGCAATGCGTCTTTTGATTTCCTGACGGCTGTGGGTCTGTCATGAAATCCCAGATCGTTTCCATCTTTCCCCATTTATCACGTTGCTCATTGGTCCCACTGTGAGGATGTTTGTGTTCTGTCCACTGAGGTGCGCTCCCTAGTGAGGGCGCCAGTCCATCAGCAAGGGCTGCATGCCCTCCTACCCTTCGGCAAGCAGTGTCGCATGCACATCGTAGGCTCTGGACCAGCTTCCCTCCAACCCTGAGGCCTCCTTCTTCGTCTAGTCCAGCTTGCAGATTCTTGGCTCAGCACCCAGATCTCTGGAGCAAAGAGGCTGAAAGGCTACAAGTCTGACCCACACCTTACTGGATTCTTTTTTTTTTCATTCAAGACATTGAGCAATAGGTTGCATTTAAAAAATATGCTGTAAAACACCCCTTCAAAGTTTCCAAAACCAAAGATGTAGCTTTGAAGATTAAGGTGAGCGGGACACAAGCAAGAAGCTTTTTCCTCATGTCGTGTGAATGCAATAACTAGATAATGAATAAGGAAGACTGTAGAGTAATGGGTGTATTTGAAAGCTAGTACTGACCTTAAAGCGCGTGGCGTTCCTGGTTCTGTTCAAACAACGAAGCCCTGGTGGCACCATGGTTGCTCCTTGGGTTGCGATCAGCAAGGTCACCAGTTTGAAACCACCAATCTTCCCGAGGGAGAAAAACAGGACTTTCTACTCTCATAAATAGGAAGAGTCTTGGAAACTCAAAGAGGCAGTTCTACCCTGTTGTGTCCTTCCTCTGTGAGTCGGCATCGACTCGATGGCACCGTTAGGTGTGATTTGGGGTTTGAACAGCTGCCTCTTGTTCTAGGTAAGGTACAGTATGCAGAACACAGTAGCGCTTTCTGAAAGTCCCACTCTCCCCAAGGTAACCCATCCTTTGTTGTGATGCACACGATGGGATAAGTAGGCTATGGGAGGTTTTTAAAGGGTTTTCACTAGCAGATTTCAAGACTTAGCGAGTTGCAGTAGCTCAGTTGGTATAGGCCAATGTAGCCAAAGGGACCCATGGGAGAGAATGGGAACTTCAGAAACAGGCAGATGCCGACACTTGATGGACAGCAAAGGTGAGCTTCCCAAGAGTAGGAAAAGCGCGGCTCTTTCAATATTTGGAGTGGGAGGAACTGGACATCCACATGAACAAGAAAAGAAAATGAACTCTACTCACATCCTACCTACACATGGAACTCTGACTCAGAGCCCCCACACTTGCTTGGTCTACCGCCCCTAAAAAACATTACTCAGCCCCGCTCTGGCAATTACACACAAAGTAGTAGAGCTCACTGCCCTGGGGGATGGGTGGGCACCTGGTTTTGCAACCCCTCTGGGTCGTACCAGTGCCCCCCAGAGGGTGGCATTGCCCACTCTGGAAAACACTGATCTAAATGAAACTAAGAACCCAAGAAGCTTCTAGGAGGTGAAGATAGGAGAACATCTTCATCACCTTGGAATGCAGTAAGATTTTTTTTTCTTAACCATTTTACTAAATGCATGAACCATACAGGGTATAAAAGGGCATTGGATTGAAACTACATTAAAACGGAGACTACAGTAAAATAAGGAACTTCCGTTCATCAAAAGACATTATGAAAAGAGTGAAACAAGAAGCCATGAAGCAGAACATATTTGCTGCACATGTAAGAGACAAAGGGCTCATGTCCAGAATATAGAAAGGACAGAGAACTGGATTGAAAAAAAAAAAACAGACAAGAGAATTTAACAGCTGCCCACATTGAATGCTGTGAAAGGGCCAGGGAGCTTCTGGAAAGGCGCTCAATTGGACTGGTCATCAGGGTGACACAAACTAAAACCACAATGATAGGCCTGCAATGACTAGACACACGCACACAATTTGTTTCTTTGTTTTAAAAAGCCAAGTGTGCATGTATACGTGCAGCAACTAGCTCCAAGGTGTGGAGTGTGGACCACACTCACCGTCACACATGCTCTGGGCTTTTCTCACCGGGAGGGGATGCCCAAACTGGGGAAGAGAAGAGGCAGGCGCCAGGCCAGCGGGCTCCCTTTGTCCCCTTCTCTGGCCCACGAATGCCAGAGGCACACAGAGCTAAGCCTTTGGCGTTTTGTGATGTCACCGGAGTCAGAGAACAGTCGCAGAGGCCCCAGGCCAAGAGCTACCACCCTGCCCCTCGACGCCTTCAGGAAAAAATACAGAGCCTCTGCCTCTTGATTGATTGTGAAAAGTGTGATAATAGATGTCTAACGTTTATCACTTATTCACTCAACAGCTATTTATTGGGCATTTACTCTATGTCTAAGTGGAGCCCTGGTGGCAGAGTGGGTTAGACGTTGGGATGCTAACTGTGAGGTGGACAGTTTGAACCCACTCCCTGCTCCTTGGGTGAAGGATGAGGCTGTCTGCTGCCGTAAAGATGAGGCTAACTACTGCCGTAAAGCCGTGCAGCCTTGAAACCTTACCTACCGTCCAACGTAGTCAAAATCGAGTTGGTGGCGGAGCGTTATCACAGAAGTGACATGGAGCCAACTGACGGCTGCCCTTGCGTTACTAACAGCGTGTAGTGTGGGCACGCGGTGGCCGGGCCTCCCCAGCTGCCGTGCTCTCTGTTCCTTCGAGTACGTTCCAGATCGAAGTGACCCGAGAGGACAGGGCAGAACTGGCCCTGCGGGTTTCCAGGACTGGACCTCTTGAGGGAAGCAGAAGGTCCTGTCTCCACCCCCCACCCCCCCTCACCCCTGCAGTCACCTGCTAGTTCCCCGCTGCCCACCGTGAGTCTGCAGCTGCTCGCACCGTCTCTGCGACGCCGAACTCGACGCTGCCCGGCGCCGGGGGATGTGCCCTTCGCTGATGGGCGGTCCGTGAGCCTTTCTGTCGTCGCTGTCACGGTGGCTCGGGACCACAGCTCGGTGTGGTCAGCTCGGTTCTCCCGCCGAGCCCTGGGGGGGGCTGGAACCGCCAACCTTCGGGTTCTAGGTGGCCAGTGTGAGTGAAGCGAGTTGGTTCTGCTCGCGCACAGCGGGGGCCGTGGGAGGCCGGGCAGCGGAGGGGAGAAACCGCAGCGCTGCTCCCGGGGACTGGGAGGGCGGCGGCGGCGCGGGGCAGGCAGGAGTCGGGGCCCCGGGCCCGCCGTCCTGGGGAGGAGACTCCCCCAGCAGAGGTGGGAAGCGGACGGAAAGCCGGGGGGCCCCCCACTCCGAGGGCTTCAGCTGGGGCGCGGGGCCGCACCAGTCGGAAGGAGCGCAGCCGCCGGCACCGCAGCGCCTCCGCGTGGCCGCCTCGGGAAACTGCACCTTTCGGGAAACAAAGCCCGCGGAGGGGGCGGGCGCAGCGGGCAGGCAGCCTGGCCGCGCGAAGTGACCCGGGAAGTGACCCGGGACGGGATTTTAGCGCTCCGACCCTGCTGTGGCACGGGAGTTTGCGATCCTTCAGATGGAGGCTGTCTCCCGTGTTGCAGGAGGGGACCGGGGGCGCGGGGAGATGTGGTCCCTGGCGGAGGCTCCGCAGCTCCGAGTGGCAGAGGGAGGATTTGAACCCGCGGCCTTGGGTTCCCAGCCGCCGTGACATTGGGCGTGGGCACTGGCCGAGGGATCGGAGACGCCTCTGTCCTCAGAGCTCAGTGCCCTGACCGTCGCCACCCAGCCCCGGACGTCCGTGGGTCCTGGATGGGAGACACCCCCTCATACAGCCTCATACACCCCCTCATACACCTGCTCCCTGGGTACCTGGACGAGCCGCTGTTAGAGTAACTGATATCCTAGCTTTATGGACGTGGCCTGCCTCGGTTTCCCCCCTCTGAGCACCGGGTGGGTTCCAACAGCGGGCTCTGGTTAGCTTCACCCACTGGGCCACGAGGACTTCTTACTGCTATTCGTCACCATAGACTCTGAGGGAGAGAGAGGGGCGTTTTCTGCTCTGGGGACCAGGGACCATGTGAGAAGCCCACAGCGGCTCTATGGGGTCTCCCCATAGAGCGGGGAGTTTGGACTTTGCAGTTAGCTTACCCGACAGTGTGACCAGGGCTCCCCACACTGGGACTGAAAGAAAGAAAAACTCATTCTGATAGCAATCGCGTATGGGCAGAGCAGGACTTGAAAGACGCTGAATCCGTGCCTCACATGGCCAGAGCACTGCTGAGCTAAGCGCTAAACCACTGTGCCACCCAGACCCCTCTGCGTACTGGGAATGCACTCTTCAATTCTTGCTTTCTGCAGGCTCCTTTCAGTTCTTGCCTCCAGGAAGCCTTCCCTGCCTGCCCCCCATGCCCTCTCGTAGCAGATCTCATCTACAGATTGTGACTTCAAGTGTGGGCTGGGCCAAGCGCTGGACGGACTCACCCTCCACCCCACGTACTTGACCCCATCTGTGTCACACGGTGTGTTACTTAGCTTTTCTGCTCATTGCCTATGCCCTCCACCTACCCAACAGAACCTGTCTGTGGGCAGTACCTTCCACCTGTTTGGTCCAAGTTGCATCTACAGGAACCTGGCATGCCGCAGGGGTTTGCTGGCTGCCTTGGTAGATGCTGGGGCTGCTCAGGGCACCAGCATGTGCTTGTAGCTGGTGGGGGTGGGGGTGGGTGGCGTTCATCGTGTCCTTGGATAGAACGTGGATTTGTTCTGAAGGAAGGACTGTTCAGACCATGGTCCCACAGCAAAGTGGGTATTCAGAGACTCTGACACGGTCATGTGCGATAATACAAAATGCAGGAAGACCACAGGCAGGTGGGTGCAAAGGTTTGTGGCCCCCATGGCGGTAGAAGCATCTCAGCGCTAGTGGGGGTCTCCAAGGGGACTCCCCCAGCTCTTTGATTGTATAGTTCTTCAACAGGAAGGTGAGGCAGAGAGAGAGTGTGGCCCAACTCTAGAGAGAAAGAGAAGTTCCCAGAATCCTCATGAGAAGGCCACGCCCATAAGGAGGCATCATCAGGCTGCAACCTGATTGACAGACTAGACCCCACCCCTGCACTTACTTAGCAAGCTGACATGAAATTACATGACTACCACAGTGGGGGATCAGAAGAAGAAACATGCCTCTTGTAGAAGTATAGCCAGAATGCTCCTTCGAAGGGAGACGTTAGGTGTCTTGTACGTTTGGCATGTGATTGGGAGAGTCCAGTTCCTGGAGAAGGACACTGTGGCCATTAGGGATTAGGTCAACCTGATGATAGCTGAGTGGAGGAAGGCGTGGAGTCCAACCTGTCAATCGGGTGGCAGTCTGATGACACCTTCTTGTGGGTGTGGTCTTTTGTGTCAGAGAGAGACCAAACAGAAGTGACCCCTCTTTTGCCCCCCTCACCTTCCTGCTTGCTGGAGCTCTGTGCCTGCCCCCAGTGGTGCCCCCCATGAGGGCCACTGTCCCCGGAAACCAACCAATCTCCCAACTGTCGGTGCCCTGCCATGTACCCCCCCGACCATGTATCCACACCACACGGCACCCATTGGCCTGTCATCGCCTGCTTCCTGCTTGCCCTTTCCCCCGTCCTTGACCTCCAGCTGTGGGAGTCTGGAGAGGGCCCCAGCTAGCATCAGACCTCAGCACTTGAACTGCACTGGGTCCGGATATCTTTTTTAATGTGACTTCTTGATAATGAAGTTCTTCCTCAAGCACATTTGAGTGTCCCTGGGTTGGCCTCTCTAGACAGCCCATGCTCTGTGTAGCAAAGGCACCCTGCTCTATTTGAGCAAAGGGTCTTTGACAAAGAGGAGGGCCTTGGAGGAGGTGGAGAAACACCGTCCATGACTGCAGCCAGAAGCTGGAACATCACACCAGCCATCAGAATAGCGAAGGGCTAGGGTGTGTTCCTGCTCTGTCCGTGGGGTTGTAGGAGTCTGAGCTGACTAGACAGCCCCTCACGCCAACATACACACACACACACACACACACACCAGGCCTCAGACACAGCCCTCTTCTTCTGGTGCTTGTTGACTCAAAATTATATCGATAGGTGATATGTACAGATCACTGCCTCAGTTCATGTGGGGAACCCTGGCTAGGAGCCATCTGGTCTCTGTTGCAACGACTTAACTCTCTCATTGAGGTGAAAACAGACATTAGCGAGATGTAAGCGAGTGACAGTGTGCCAATAAAGTTTTATTTTCAAAAGCAAGCATCAGAGCCGGACTGGACCTGCAGGCCGTATACTGCATGTCCCTATTTTAGATGCAGAGTATGTTTCATACTAGGAAATAGGTAAAGTGTTTCTATGTTAGCATATTCCACCCTTGTTGAGGCATGCAGGTCTGGTGGATGAGAACTTCGAGTTGGTCTCATGAAGGGCAGGACCACGGTCCACAGCCGGGTGATCCTGAGGTCTGACTCAGTGTCCTCAAATCTGGGGATGACGATGGATGGCGAAGATGAGGGAGAGCCTTCCAGATCCCCTCTATTTGCAGGCTTCTAGCCACGGCCACTGAATGCTGTAGCGTGGAAGGTGGGAAAGACAAACAGATCTGTCTTGGAAGAAGTTCAGCAGAGGGCTCCTCAGAGGTGAGGATGCCGTGATTTTGTCCCTGGAGGAGGAGGAGAAGGAGGAAGAGGAGGAGGGAGGACAGGCTGCTTGGTAAAGCAGAGGGCCAGGGAAATGGAGGACGGCCCTCCATGCAAGCGGAGGGCACAGTGGCTGCAGCAGTGGGACCGAGCACAGGAGCCGTGGTGAGGCGCGCAGGGCCTGGCCGTGTTTCCTTCTGGTGTGCACAGGGTCGGGACAGGTCAGAACCAACTCGCTGGTACCGGACAATGAGCCCCCGAGAGCGCATCTGTGAACCCTGAAGCAACACACCTCCTTCCCCGCGGGGGCGGCAGGACCGTGCTGGTGCTGGGTGCTGGGGCGCCGGTTCTGACAGAACACTGCCGGGTCCTGCGCCAGCCCACACGCCTGGTTCCGCCGGAACCCATCACTGCGCCCGCCCTGCAGACGCAGCTCACGGAGGCGCTTCCTCTTTCCCACTGAAGCGCCACGTTACCAGACACGGTGTCCTCCTCCAGGGACCGGTCCCTCCTGAAACCATGTGCCCACAATTTGCAAGGAGGGAGCAAAAAAGTCCCACAGCCCCACTCACTGTCTTCTAGTCCATTTCAACTTCTAACAGCCCGTCTGACTCACAGCAGCCTGACTCACAGCAACCTGACAGACAGACAGGAAGCTGAGCACCGCCGCCATGTGGCTTCCCGGGAGCAGGCAGCTTCATCTTTCTTCCTCGAAGCAGCTGCCCATGCGTGGTTTGCAGCCTGACCCTCACCCCACAGCGTCACCAAGGCACCTTTAAGACGTGAGCGCAGACCTTGCATCTCATCGAAGGCTTCAGGAGTTGGCCAGGCCTCTTCTGTTGCTCTGTGGCTTCCTTGCCTGCTCTTTCTGCCCCAGGAGCTGGTGGCAGCGCCGGGCAGCCGTGCTCTGCAGGGCCACAGTCAAGCTGACAGAGGAAGTGCCTTCTGATGTGGATAGCCACCGCCCTGGACATCCCCCGCCCAGGGACTTGACCGTCCTAGGACGCCAGGAGGCTACAAAGGGAGGGGGAGCCCGAGCTGGCTCTGCAGCACCTCTCTTCCCAGGGGCAGGCTGGCCCTGTCCTTTCCCACTCCCGCCGGAGCTGCAGAACTTGGGCCAACTGGGCATTTGGGCACCATGCCAGCAGCCTCTGTGTCACTTCCTGGTGACCTTCAAACATGCAGAGGTTGTTAGGTGGCTCCAGCCTGTGAAGGGCCAACCTCCCTGGGGTGCGTCCCCACTCGGGGACATCTGAGGACAGGCGTCCACTTCCATGCCCGACCTCCCGGGCTCAGGGTTGCCCCTCTTCTCCGAGGACAGAGCACCCCCAACCGACGCTATACCTCTGTCCCCACACCCCACCTTACAGATGAGAAAAACAAGGCCCAGGGGAGGGGGAGGTGCCTGAATTCATTACTGATTGCTCCCCATGGAACGGCAGGCCAGCCGAACTAGGTGGGGCCTAGCAGGGCAGGGTCAGAGGCAGGACCTGGGGAGCTGGGGCTGCTGGGCCAGAAGAGAGACCGTCCACTCCTCCCAGGGGCCCAAGGAAGCAAAGGAACCACTTAGGTCAAGAAGTGCAGCCCTCCACCCTGATGGTCTGCTAATGTGTCCTCTCCTCAGGGAGGGGGGAGATGGGTCTTCCTCCCCCCAAGACCCCTGGGGGTCCAG
>PVJH01045066.1:0-12601 GCA_004026705.1 Nesogale talazaci
CTGTGGCCTTTCATCTCCATCAGCAAGGGCTTCACTCTCAGCCAGTTGTGCCATCCGCATATCGCAGGTTGCTCATGAGCCCGCCTCCCATGCTCACGCCACCCTCTTCTTCACACAGTCCTTCTTCCCTGATGGTTTGTTCAGCATAAAGGGTGGAAGAAGGGAAATAGATATGTACTCTTGGAAGGTTCTTATGTACTAGGTGCAATAGCAGACTATTTTAAAGCCATCAACTCGAGGGCAACTAACTATGCTTGATCCGGCAAGCGATATTGAAGATATTCTGGGTTGTCAGAGGAATGAACACATCAGTCTTGGAAGAAGCACAATCCGAATGGCCCTTAGGAGTGAGGGTGGCGAGACTTACACACGTCTTCGGGAGGGACGGGTCTCTGGAGAAGAACAGCATGCTTGAGAAAGGGGAAGGTCAGCATGACCGAGGAAGAGCCTCGCGGACGTGGACAGACAACAGACCCAGCCATAAAAACAGCGGTGAGGATGACACAGGACCGGGTAGGGCTTCCTTCTGTCACACACGAGGTCCCTCTGCGCCACCCAAACGGGCAGGGACCTCCTATGAATGACAACAACACATGTGGGACTGTCAGGCCTTTGTTAGACAGGGTTCTTTCCAGAAACAAAACCCGCACACTCAATATTTTATATATGTTTGGATAGATAGATAACCTAAGCAATAAGCAGTTAATTAATCTATGGAGCAGAATGGCTGAGTGCAACTCACTTCTGTGAGACAGCTAGAAGACAGACAGTCCTTCAAGTCTTGAGGGCCACCAGGTAGTCCTCTGTAGAACAATCCAGGATATCTGGCCACAGGCAGCAAACAGCAAGGCAGGTCAAAAGCAGTCAGCCAGATGACAGAGTTCGACAGTCCCCAGCTCAAGAGAGATATATTCCAGGAGCGTGGCGAAGCAGGGCTTGAAGGAACCTCAACTCACAGCTCCACAGTCCACAGATTAGGTGTCCCACAGGTGGTGTTGCTTGGAGATCGAGGCACAGGACAAGCAAGGCAGCCGGCTGCACACTGGTCCGAAGATCCGAGAGCAAGAGACAAGGAAGGTGAGGCTCACCGAGCCATGTATCTCTCTGCCCTTCAATTAATCCCTCATGTGTTTTTTGGCCATGTTGGCACAAAAAAAACCCTCCCTATCACGAAGCCCTAAAAAGTCATTAAACAAAGAAAAACGCCATTTTGGAATAGAAGGATGCCCTTTGCCCACTTCCATCTGTCACCGTGTTTTCCTGTGGCTTGTTCACTTCACCTGCAAGTCGGGCAGCAGGGAGCCAACCACGGAAGAACACGCTACTCTTTGAAGCCACCAACCACTGCTCAGGAGAAAGACTCTCTACCCCCATGGAGGCACACGCTCGAAAACCCGAAGAGGTGGTGCCTCCCTGTCCTGTCGCAGGGACACTGGCAGTCAGCATCAACGCGATGACAGTGATTTTTGTTTGTTTGTTTGGCTGGCTGGTTGGGGTGTTGTTTTCGGTTTCTCCATGATGACCACTGCCATTGAAAGTCGGGGTCCAGTTTCCTGACTCAGGAAGCACGTTCCCATGAATTGAGCCTTCTTGGCTGTGCCACAGCTGATGGCACAGAGGGCAGGACGTCTAGGGCAAGGAGGGTGGCGCACACACAGTTGCTCTTGCAGCAAGAAGGCCCCACCGTGAGGGTCGTCCCTGGACCACACTCCACAGGTGACTTCTGCAGGACTCCGTGTAGGGACTAGCCCTGGGGAAGACGGGATGGCCCCACTCGCACCAGGCTGTCACCCTGACTCTGCAGCTCCATGAAGGACAGGCCCGGTGAGCTGCTTGTCAAAAGATGCCAGCCCAGCAAGCTGTAGGGTGCCATTCCACTCAGAAACATGTGGGGGCCATGAGCTGGGGCGATGCCAGGGCTGCAGTTACATGCCGTTGCCTAACAAACTACCCAGGGTTCAGGGAGGGAGCCCTGGCAGCGTAGTGGCCACGCATGGGGCTGTGATCAGCGGTGTGGAACCCCGGGCTGCAACAAGGAGAAAAGATGGAGTTTTCTATTCCTGCGCAGAGACACAGTCTTGGAAACTCACAGGAGCAGTCCTATCGGGTCCAATCGGGTCAGCACGAGTCAACGTTGATTCAGTGGCAGTGAGCTGTGGCCTTTGAAAGTTCGGTGCCTTAACCTTTGATTATTGTTTAGTCTTCTGTGGCTGGATAGGACAGTCCTCTGCTCGCCTCTCCTGACCACAGTGGCCCAGGATGTCCACGTTGTTTGCTAAGGGTTGGGAACGACTTGATGGCAGTGTGTGCCCTTAGTTTACAGCTGAATAAAATAGGTAGAGAAGCGAGAGGAGTCCTTCGGGGGGCAGACGGTTCAGTGCGCAACTTCTAGTTGAAAGGCTGGCAGTTCAAACCCACCTGGGGCACTTCAGAAGACAGGCCTGGGGATCTGCTTCCAGAAAGCCCTCATGGGGTGGGCCCACTCTGCTCTCTGAGGGTCACCTTGAGTCCAAATCTACTTCAAGGACCTTCAGCTAGGACAGCGGGGCTCAACCTGTGGGTTGTGCCCCCTTTGGGGGTCCAACGCCCCTTTCACAGCCGTCGCCTGGTTCATAACAGTAGCAAAATGACATGATGAAGTAGCAATGAAAATCGTGCTGTGATTGGGGGCGGGGGATCCCCACGCCATGAGGAGCTGTAGCAAAGGGTGGTGGCATGAGGAAGGTGGAGAAGCGCCGTGCTAGGATGCTCATCGCGACCAGCAGAGACGGTTCTGGTTTTCAAGCTCCCCCACGCCCTTGTAATGTTTCCGTCACTGCAGCAGGAGGACACAGCGACGGCAGGGATTCAATAACTGTTAGCGTCCTTCAGCCTTGCTCTGGGGTTTAGCATCGTTTTGTTTGGTTTTTAATTCCTCAAGCATTTTATGGTTTCAAATAATTTCATGTTCACTGTAATTAAATGGGAGGCGGGGGGGGGGGAGAGGGGGAGAGAAAAGAAAGCGGAAAGTAGAAAATCAGACCCTTACCCCCCGTTTTGCAACTGACCACGGCAGTTGGACCTCAGTGCGCTGAGTCTGAGGCCTTCAGCTGGGTGCCTGAGCCAAGCGTGCGGTCTACCCCCCCACAGCTCTGCTTAGACGCCCTTGGGTGAGCAGAGAGCTCCGCTGGGCCTGGGGCTGAGACTCTGGTATGCTGTCTCTCCCCTATAGTGAGGGGGGGGGGGTGCGAGGGGAGGGAGGGAGCCAAGGAAGCACAGCTCCCAGGGTTTACATGCTAATCATCAGTGAACAGTTTCACATGTGGACACACGTTCATGCTTTCCTTGCTTCCTGGGTAACCCGGCACTGCCCGAAGCATGTGTCCTCCAGACCTGCTCTCAGCAGAGCAGCCAGGGTCCCTGTTGCAGTGTCCCTGTTGGCAGATGGCCATCTGTGGCGATCATGTGCTTATGTTAAATTGATGATTGAGATGTAGGGGTGGAGTCTAGTCTGTTAATCTGGAGATAGCCATTGAGTAGCCAAGGAGGCCTCTATGTGGGCATGGCTTTCTCCTGAGACTTCTGGGAAATCTCGCGATATTTCCCTCATGAAGATGAGAAGCTATCTTCCCCAGTGGTTGGGAGTTAGTCTGAGAGACAACGAATCACGGACAAGACAAGATGGCAGCATCTGAGAGTTGGAGGAGCCAGCGGAGAGACCACATGGCTCTGCCCTGATGGAGCCAGACCTCTGAAGCTGGGGTGGCCACATGGAGACCTCTGGCAGCGATGAGTTGCTTCTGCTATTGATGGACCCTGAGCCCTGAAAGTAAGGAGCCATGTGGAGACCCCTGCCAGCTCTGGGACTCTGCACCCACTGACCTGTGACTTCCTGAGTTGGAAGGAGACTTTATAGACTGATTTCGGGCTTATGGGTTAATATCAGACTTATGATTTTGAACTGGACTGGGCTCAATGGCCTGTTCCTCTTGTATATAAACCTTTTCCTTATATCTGTATGCGTGTCTTTGAAATTTGTTGCTCTAGTCTACCTGGACTAACACACCATCTCAGAGGGCCAGGGCTGCAGTTGTGTGAGCAGGAAGGAGAAGAAGGATCCAGAGAGCTCACTCAGGCTCAATGTTTTTCCAAGTAAAAAGCTGGGAGTGTCTGGCATCATGTCCGCTGACCACCCATTAGCCAGCATTGAATTCATGAGCATTGCTAAATGGAAAGGGGCTAGGGAATAGATGTTTGTCTGCAGGATACCAGGTCCAGCTAAGCCCCTGTGATTTCAGAAGAAGGACAGACTCGGTAGTGGGGGACAGCCAGCAGTTCCACCTCCTTACTTCACCTCTCCCAGCGCATGCCTCATGAACCAACAGACACATGTACAATTTCAGTTAGGAAAAAGGCAAACAAAACAATACACTGTCAAGCATGACTTGACCCCAGAAACTCGTCGCCCTAGACACCAAAGAACTGCTCACCAAGTAAAAGGAAATCTAAGGCACGTAGTAGCCAACTTGACAGAGTTCTCAGAAGCCAAAGCAGGCACAGGGTGAGCAACACAATAGAGAGGGACTGACTTCCAACCCCGAGCAGATCATCTATGCCTTTATTCATACTGATGGGCAGAGACAGGGGACACCTCTTCCCTTCAGATGAATTCCACATAACGTCCATAGCCCTCTCTCTTCTAGGGAGTGGAGCTTCATCCTTCTCCCCCACCCACCTTGAGTGCCGGCGGGAGCCAAGGACTCATTTCCAAAGAGTACGAGCCAACCAGGGGAAAGACAGTGACTTCACAGTGGAGAAAGCTCGAGAGCCCTGCCTGCCCCAGAGGCCCGGGACTCCCATCACCAGCAGCACGTCAGGCGGATGCCGTGACCTCTGAATGCAAGCGCCGTTCCGCTGGAGGCTCTCTTTCCCTCGAACTCGTGGTCGCTGTCCAAACGGGAGAAGAGCATCCAGCAAGCCCCCACGGAGGACCGACCGGTCAATCCGTGTCCTCCAGAGAGTCCAGGACACGGAGACCAAGACCAGCTGGGGAAGCACTCAGAGGCCCGAGGAGGCCACGAGGCATGATAGCTGCGTGCAAGGCGAGATCCCGGTGGCGGTGGCATAGTGGTGAGTGACACTTTGGGCTGCTCACCGCGAGGTGGGGAATCTGAGACCCCTCTCCATTCCACAGGAGGAAGATGAAGCTTTCTGTTCCGGGCAAGAGTGGGAGGCTTGGAAATCCACAAGGGCTCTTCTACCCTGTTCGGTAGGGGAGCTGGGAGTCAGGGAGACAGTCCATAGTTCAATCACCTCAAGCAATAACTGCTGCCACAATCAGTTTGAAAGCATTTTCTTTCTTCTTACTTTTTTTTTTTTTTGTGGGCATCACTGCCTCTGATGGTCATGGGCGCTACCCGGCTGCCGCTGGACTTGAACCGCCAAGCCTGCGGGCTGCAGTTCCACACTCAACCACTTACGCCACCGGGGTTGAGCCCATTTTCTTTCGTCTTTAACTTCTTGATATCAGCTTCCCTTCATCCCCTCCCTGACCCACCATAACCCTCCGGAACCCCTATTTATTTTCCTATAGTGTTTTTTTTGGGGGGGGAGTCTCATATCATACACAACCCAGTATATCCATTTATATACAATGCTGTTGTTTAACTCCATCAAGTGGGGTTGTGCAGTCAACAATGCTGTCTCTCCCTGTCAACATTTTACTGTACTCTCAGGGAACCATTATTCCTGTTACTGTTTCTGAAGTGTTAGTCTATCTGGGTTTTGCTTTTTTTGGGGGGGGCATCACTGCTCTCTGTGGTGGAAGTAGGAGGCCCAGCCCCACTGCTGGAATTGAACCTCCGTCCCAGTGGGCCGCAGTCTCGCGCACAACCACTACGCCACCGGGGCTCAGCCCCTGGGTTTTAATATACTGAACGATCTTAAATATACAAATGAACACTTGCAAATGACATGATTAATGAGGTAAAGCAAGTAAAAACTATAATAGGAAGCAGAGGAAATATTAAAGAACTAGAGGCTAGTTATATGGTTCATCAGTACTATACTGCCCCCTGGATTTATCATCCTTTCCATGAGAAATTCCTTACAGCAGTGAGTCTCAACTGTGGGTTGCAATTCCTTTGGGGGTCAAGGACCCTTTCACAGGGGTCACCTGAGACCATCAGAAAACACATCTTCCCAATAATCTTTTGGTTTTTATGTGTTTTTTTTTTTTTGGAGGGGGGTGCGTCACTGCCTTCTGGTGGTCATGGGAGCTACCCAGCGCTGCTCCTGAGAGCCGCCGCTGGATTTGAACCACCAAGCCTGTGGGCCGCAGTCCCGCCCTCAACCATTTACACCACCGGGGCTCAGCCCTCCCAATAGTCCTACAGGCATCAAAGAACTAAAATTATATCACTAAAAATGAGGGGGCATACAGATTGGGGACCCAAAACCCATCTATAGATGAAGCGACATCCTCTTACAGAGGGGTTGCAGGGAGGAGATGAGCCAGTTAAAGTACAGTGTAGTAACAATGAAATGTGCAACTTTCCTCTAGTTCTCAAATGCTTTCTTCCACCTACTATCATGATCCCAATTCTACCAGACAAGTTCGGCTAGAACAGGGGATGTACACTGGAGTCGGAAGCATGGGGGATTTAGGATAGATGATCCCTCAGGACTAGTGGTGGGAGTGGTGATACTGGGAGGGTGGAGGGAGGGTGGAATTGAGAGGGAAAACCAATTTCAGGGATCTACATATAACCTCCTCTCTGGGGTACAGACAACAGGGAATGAGTGAAGGGACACATTGGACAGTGTACGAGATGCAAAAGTAATAACGATTTGTGAATTATTAAGGATTCATGGGGGAGGGAGTGTGGTGATGGAGGGGAAATATGGGGAGCTGGTACTGGGGGCCTAAATGGAGGGATGTTTTGGAAGTGATGATGGCAACAAGTGTGCAAATGTGGTCTGCATACAATTGATGTATGTATGGATCATGATGGGCATTGTATGAGCCCCCCATAAAATAATTTATTAAAAACAAAAGCAGGGGAAAAGAGGAGCTTATATCGAGGGTTCAAGTAGAAAATATTTGGAAACGAAGATGGCAACATGTGTACAAATATGCTTGATACAAATGATGTATTGAATGTTATAAGAGCTGTAAGAGCCCCCAATAATATTATTGAAAAAGAAAAGAAACCGAGACACCACTCCTTTATCTGTCTCCAGGCAGGTCCACCCACATATGAGTACCCAGCATGAAGACTGTTTCCCATGCTACACCATGCCTCAAGACAAAATTTCCTTTGTTTATAATTAGAAATAAATATTTCACAACATATAATTACATATTATTTTTGCGATTCATCACTATACTTTAATTATGTTCAATTTTTAACAATGAAAATATACCCTGTATACCAGATATTTACAATTCATAAACAATGGCAAAATTACCGCTATGAAGTAGCAATGAAAATAATTTTATGGTTGGGGGGTTACCACAACATGAGGAACTGTATTAAAGGAGCAGGGCATTAGGAAGGTTGAGAACTACTGCCTTAAAGGGACTGTCCAATTATCTTACAGGTGGGTTTTTGGGTCTCTGCTACATCTATGTCCCTTCATATTAATTTGGTTGCTTGTTCTTGAATTTCTGAACTTCTCATCAATACCTCATGACCACACAGGCTGGTATGCTTTCCAACTAGATGGCCACTTGTTTACCTTCAAGCCTTTAAGACCCCAGATGCTATGTCTTTCAATAGCCGGGCACCATCAGCTTTCTTCACCACCTTTGCTTATGCAACCATTTTGTCTTCAGCTATCGTGTCAGAAAGGTGTGTATCATACAATGCCACTTTATGTTAGAACAACCCGTTCTTGTACTGAGGTCAGATTTAAGTAGAGGTCCAAGTAGTTTGGTCTGGTTTTTATCCCTCATGGGATCCTGGAGCTGTAAAGTAAATGAGAGCCAACTTGAGTCTGGAGTGTTAGTGTCTTCATTTTGACAAACATACCATAGAGATGTGAGATGCCTAACACTGGAGGATTTCCCTTGCCGCCCATCCTCCTTCACTGGGGACTCGAAACCCAGCCTCACTGGTTTTTTGTGTTAGTGTTGTTGCTCTCTGTGCTGCGGGCCTGCTATGGTCAGGCCCACCGCCTGTACCTGCATGCCCTCACAGAGTAGGTGCCCAGCCCTTAGTGTCCATGTGGGCTCTCTTTGCTCCCATGTGGTTACTCTTCCAGGCCTCCCAGCACCCCTTTTATTCCCAGCTGGAATAAGAGTCCGCAGTCGAATGCTTATTGGCCATGCCGTGACCCAGGTTGGCTTCCCCAGTCACACCACCCGGTCTCATCTGCCAGGGTTGCTCAACAGAGCTTCAGGCGAAAACAGAATGGGCGGAAAGGGCTGGTGATCCACTTCCAAGAATCAGCCGAGGGCTGAGCCCCGGTGGCGTAGTGGTTGTGCGCGGGACTGCGGCCCACTGGGACGGAGGTTCAATTCCAGCAGTGGGGCTGGGCCTCCTACTCCCACCACCGGAGGGCAGTGATGCCCCCCCCCCCAAAAAAAAGAATCAGCCAAAGGTCACAACGCTCCAGTCTGCGCTGGTCCCCGGGGCTGGCACAGAACAGGACCGCGTGCCCTGTGTTTCAAATGGCGTCAGCATGAGTGGGGAGGCTGACGGAGCTGTGGCTAAACACCACCTGTGGGATGAAGTTATGTGGGATATATAATTCCCACAATTATATAGGCTCCAAAATAATAAGCAGATATTAGTAACCATTTGCCAGCATCTGGCGTGGAAGTCAGAAGTTAGATATTCTCCCTAAAGGTTCCAGATATCAGGAAGCCTTTGTGGCTCACATGAAAGATAAGGCTGGCTCCCCACTGTTAGAACAATGGGGCCGTTTCCTCTAAAGTATGCTTACCAGGTGGGCAGTGTTCACAGGCTACTGTTAATGGTCTCTAACCAGACACACCTGTTCTTCCACATCCATGAGTCTGAGGTCTTCCCTTATCTCATCCCCCTTTCCTGCCAGATCACCCCCTCATTACTGAATAGCCATTAGGACAGCCCCTTCTTCATGTGCCATGTCTTTACCTTTAACAATGGGCCTCATCTGTCCCCTGTAAAGTTATATAAGCTTGGAAAAAATAAAGTTCTCTCTCTCTCTCTCACTCTCCAATGAGACCACCTAATGGGACTGAGGCGAGCTTACTACCATGAAATGTCTGACTTAATTATTCTTTTCTTTCTTGTGCTCTCTATAACTTTACTATAATAATAGTGCAACTGTGCCTACTCAAACCTGTGTTGTCATATCAGAGAGTAATTTGCTCGGATCACCACCACCACCAGAATAACACAGATCGAGAGGAAGGAAGGGAGATAGAAGCAAACCCTTCCTCATGGCCATCAGGCAACCCCACAGCTTACTCCTGGCAAACCACTGGCTTTGGCAGGCTTGGCCACTGTCTAAATTGCTCCTGCAAAGAATACTGTAAGTGTTGTCTTCAACCATGCTCTGTAGTTTGGTGCTTTCTGGCTGGATACAAAACCTTAAAGAGTTGTCTTTCTATCTGATGTGTGTGTGTGTGTGGGGGGGAGGTGGCGCAGTGGGGTGCCAATGACTTTCTCATAATCGTGCATTCCAACAGGGGATTCCATTTCTTAATGGAAAAGTCAAGGGTCAGGACAATGCACCCTGTATGTTGATGTCAGTGTCAGAGGGGAGGGCTAAGAATATACATTGAGTTTACACTTGTGTGTGCATAAAGTGCTCGCATCATAAACGGATTCCCTCTGGATGGCCCTTTGGAACAGGAAGGCTTTCTAGCTAACTCTTGCATGCATTGGCTCTGTCAAGGGACTGTGTGGGATTTGTCTCTGAAGAGGGACAAGAAGAGAAATTCAAGCTGTGTGGTGGGTGAGGGGAGCCACGTGGCCTTTGATTGCTAATCCACTGTGGTGTGTTAGTCCAGGTAGATTAGAAAAACAAATTCATAAGCACAGCTATGTATATAAGGGAGAGGTTTATATATAAGAACAATTGAACATTGAGAAAAAGTCCCAGCCCGGTCTGGTCCAAGGTCATAAGTCCATTATTAGCCCATATGCCAGATACCAATCTATAAGTCCTCTTCAGACTCATGAAGCATGTGCAATGACACCACGACAATCACAGACCAGTGGGTGCGGAGTCTTGCGTATCCAGCAGCGGTAGAAGCATCTCAGCCCTGGCAAGGGCCTCTCTGACTTCTCAAGCATCTCTGCACTGACAGGAGTCTTGACGTGGTTTTTCCAGCTTCAGAGGTCTGGTTCCATCAGGGTCAGCCCATGTGGCTTCTCCAAGATGTCTCACGGGGAGTCAGCTTTGTGTCTTGTGAGTAGAGCATCTCTAAGGGACTGAGTCCTAAGTGTCTCACCTCCAAGAGGGAAATACAGCCAGATTTCCCAGAATTCTCAGGAGAAAGCCATGCCCACACCGAGGTCTCATCGGCTATCTCCAGATTGACAGGCTAGCCTCCACCCCTACACTCCCAACCCTGAAATTGACGCCAGATTAGTGACTGCCACAAGTGGCAAGTGAGTCCCATCCTGGCATCGAGAGTGAAATTATGAGGTAGGTGCAGGCAATGGGTCTTTTGATCCTCACAGTCATTTAAAGATCTCTGTAAGCCCCAGGGACCCAGGGACTCCTGTTTCTAATATGCCAAGTACATCAAAATGCACTCACCTACTCCATTGAGATCATTTTCCCTGTAAATTTGAAAGGAACTTCATAATTTTGCAAGAGAAATTATCTGGCTAGAAGTAGTATTTCATTCGTAATTGTCCACAATCTCTCAAGAGTCACCGTCTCCACTCAGGAATCGCTAAGGAGAGAGAAATTCTTTTCAAATGAAAGGAATGTTTATCAATACTAAATTTAGCAATGAATGAAGGTGGCATGATGTTACGTTTGGTTGACTCTCCATTAAAACTAAGAAACCATTCTCTGGGCTGAGCCCCAGTGGCATAGTGGTTGTGCCCGGGACTGCGGCCCACAGGGACGGAGGTTCAATTCCAGCAGTGCGGCTGGGCCTCCTACTCCCACCACCGGAGAGCAGTGATGCCCCCCCAAAACAAACAAACAAACAAACAACAAAAAAGAAACCCTTCTCTGCCATCGGCTTGATTCCAACGCAGAGCCACCCTAAGGATCAGATGACCTGCCCTTCTTGACTTCTGAGACAAGTCCTTTGGTGGGGTGGGGGTGGGGGGTCCTGGTCTTTCTACCTCGGAACAGCTGGTGGGTTTAAGGGGCTGACCTTTTGATGAGCAACCCAATACATAACCCACGATTACCCCGAGGATCCTTGTTTAAAAAAAAAAAAGACATTTACTGATTTTAGTTCACTGTGTTCTTCCTGCATTTGGAACTAATAATCTCTTTAACAATTTTGTGGACCCTTGAAAATCTCACAGGTTTTGGCTCCTCTAAAATCAAATAACCCTTTTTCGGGGGGAGTGGGCATGGGGACGGAACTGGGGAGCTGAGAGCAAGAGAAAAAGAGAATGTTTTAGAACCGGATTGTGGAGATAAGTGTTCGACCCATCTGCCTATGAATGAACCAGTGAACTGCATATGTTGATTCTTTGCCAATAAAACTTTTAAAAATAATAACGGGGGGCTGAGCCCTAGTGACGTAGTGGTTGTGAGCGGGACCGCAGCCCACGGGGTTGACGGTTCACATCCGGCAGCAGCTCTACAGGAGCAAGGCTGGACTTCCGACTCCCACCAGGGCAGTGATGCCACAAAAAGAAAAGAAAAGAAAAAAGGAATAATAGCTGTTGGTAAGAAGCCCGGTGGCAGAGTGGTCACACGTGGGACTATGAACCACAGAGTCCACGGCTGGGAGCCACCAGCCCTGGCGCGAGAAGAAAGAAGCTACAGTCTCGGAAACCCAAGGGTTCCTACCCTGTTCCACGGGGGCCCTAGGAGTTGGTATCCGCTTAGTGGTGGTCGCTTTATTTGTTAAGTGAGTCAGTATCTATTCCCAGCCTCTCCTTCTAGAACCTCTCCTCAGCGTTAGTTAGTCTCCAGTGGCCTTCCTCATGCCCCACCCTTCCCTGCCCTCACCCCAGCTTTACCTGGCCAACTGTGTTCAGACACGCCTCTCATCCAACTCCCTCCTCCTATCCTCTCTAGTCTTTATTTTCTCACAATCGGCCTTTGCCTCCGAAAAAGACACTTCTCTGACGACTCTTGGTGCTGGGTGCTGTTGGGCCATTTTCCACCCCGAGGGCCGCGTGTGACCCGGAGGACGGCCCCGCAGGGTCCCCTTGGCTCTCCTCTTTACAGAGGAGGAGTGTCAGGATTTTTTTTTTAATTAAAAGATCGTTTTATTGGGGGCTCTTATCACACTCCATACATCAGTTGTATCAAGTATATTTGTACATATGTGGTCAACATTTTCTTTTTTTCTTTTTTTTTTTTAAATTCATTTTATTGGGGACTCATACAGCACTCATCATAATGTATACATACATACATACATACATATGTTGTGTCAGTAGTTACATCTTTTCTGGGATGGGGTGGGGTTCTTTTTTTTTTT
>PVJH01045067.1:0-12606 GCA_004026705.1 Nesogale talazaci
CCACCTCCACCTGTACCCCCAGGAATACTGCAGTCCCGCCCACACAGTCATGCCACTCTAATTGACCCCCACCTTAGAACACCCTGCCAGCCCGCCAGGAGTCTCACCCAGTTTCAGCAATGATCTCTGGAGCCACGTAGGTGGGTGTGCCACAGACAGTGTATAAGGGCCCTTCCACCACCGTGGCCAGCCCGAAGTCTCCCAGCTTCAGAGACTTGGTGCCATCAGGGTACTCACACACCTGGAAGGGAAACCAGTTGGTCACCATCAATAGCAGGCTGTGGTTGGCTGGTGCTTGTTCCTCCATTGTTCCCACGCCGCCACGGACCACAAGACAGCCTGTGAAAGCTGGTGGACAGGCCACGGGGATGGGGAACTTTTAAAAATTTGTGGAAACCTGGAGTGAAAAGATAATAGGACTTCTACACACACACACACACACACACACACACACACACACACACACACACCAACCTTTAAAAAAACCTCCCCAGACTTAGGAATAAATCAAAAGAAATTTCATTTCTTTTATTATTTTTTTCATTTCTTCTGCTAGAAGTGTTATGTATTGGGATGCTATCTGCAGGTCGGCAGTTCTCAAACCCCATCTACTCCATTGGGTTTCACTTGCAAAGCGTTGCAACCTCGAGAACTCCCAGGGCAGCTTGGCCTTGGCCCACAGGGTGCCGTTTGTTGGAATCCACTGGCTCGGGGGGTAGTTTGGGCTCTTTGGGGCACTTCACTTCGGACGGGAAGTTCTTTTCTTATCAGAGATATTGCACAACTGGGTGAAGTCTGAAGACACACTACTTTCCACTTGGCAGAAATGCCTCCTGCAGGAGGCTCCTACTGGAGCCTGGGGTGGTGCACACAGTAGCTGTGGGGTGGGCAGCTCATTCAGAGGGGGCCTCAAAGCTGGTCTCCAGTGGGTGGCGGTGACTCTGTGTGAGGTCAGGGAACGTCTAGGAAATGGTCTTTATGAGGTGCTTTCTAAGTGTTCTCGAGAGAAGTGTGTGTGTTTACTTTAGAAAATTAAACGAGGAGTGTGGGTGGGTTTGTTCTCTGTATGGTCAGTGATGAAATGGAACGACGACGCAGAGGAATGAACTCAGTGATCACATAGCCTTAAACTGGAAACCCCTCTCTGCTCAATCTCTGGTGGCGTGCACCTTAGAAAATCACGTCACCTTGTTGGCTTGGGTGTTCATCTGGGAACTGGGAGGAGAACAAGCCTCCTGGGGTTGGTGTGAGAATGAGACGAAACTTGGAACAGGGCTCAGTAAATAGTCCTACTCTTCCCTGCAAGGCTAGACTGATTAAATCTCAATCTCTCTCTCTCTCTCTCTCTCTCTCTCTCTCTTACACACACACACATACACACACACACACACACACACACGTGCGCGCTTGTAAAGATGTGGCTGTTAAGGCTTGAACTGAAACACCCTTTCCAGAAAGCTTGTCAGCAATGTATACTGAACTAAGATTTATGAGCCAGTAACTACGCTTCTAGGAACCAAAGGTTTTACACAAGGACACCTAATGTTTCAAAAGGCACCAACTGTTTGTTGCACACTAGAAGCCACACAAACGGCTGGCTGGGTCCTTGCTGGTGTTCCTGGATTCCAACTCACAGTGATGTGCTGCATGTGCCTGAAGGGTTTCAGGGCCGTAAGCTCTAGGAAGCAGATTGCTCCTCTTCCAAGATCTCTCCAGCAGGGGTTGAGCTGCGGACCAGCTAGCAGTCCAGTGTTTCCCTGTTTGCACCCCCCAGAAGCTCCCGGCTAACAGGACAGTAACTTAACAAATCGTGGTACTTCCCTATGATAAAACATGATGTCATTAATAATCATTTTAAAACCCACAAAAACCCACATGGAAGATATTCACTGAGGGCACACACACACACACACACACACACACACACACACAAATGATCAAATTACTTATGCAGAATACACCAGCGATGCTAACAAGTGTATCTCCTGGTGGTAGTGCTAAGGATTTATTTTAAATGTCCGGTAACATCTCAATTGTTTCCAAAATGTTCATAGGTATAGGTCCCATACCAAACCAAACTGCCACCAGGTCAGTGCTGATTACGAGACTAGAAAGCCCCGTCTTTCTCCCTCGGGGCTGCTGTGGCTTCAAATTGCCAACCATGCGGAACGCAGCCAAATGAGTGAGTAACCACGACTTTAATTTCATATATACGCAACTTTCCTTTTGCATTAAAAGCTCAGAAGTTACATTCTAAATGGAAGTCGATAAGAATACAGGAGAACATGGTTTATATTGAACTAAGAATGACCTTCTGTGTCTCTTGGGTATCCAGGCTGAGTTTCAGGAAGAAGAAAAATAATGGTAGGGACCTCCTCTATGTTCATGTAATGTCTTTCTCGACCATAAACACAATTAGTTTGTTTTCCCTCTTAGTTTACTGTGAACCAAGCCAGATTTTCATCTCAATTCACTACTTAGTACAGAAGGAAACCCATTTAGGAAATTATGTTATTTCAAGATAAGTATGCTAACAGCCCCATCCATTAGTCTGATTCTTAAGGAGAAAGAGAGGTATCATAGGCTAAAAAAAACAAAACAAACAACAACCCTCAAACACCTCAGGGTCCCCCTGACTGTGACCCCCCATCTTCCCTGACATTCTACATTAGATCCGAAAATCATCTTCCTCACCTGTACTATCTTCTGAGCTTAGGCAGACTATGTCTCACCTTTCATATTTGAGCTTGGTCTGTCTTTCTGTGTGGACTGCAGCCTCAGCACACACTAGTAGCCTCAGAACGCTGAGAGGCGTGACGACGGCCAGACAGCCCTAATTTGGAGTTGGCCCACGACAGGGCAGACATGTGCTCAGACCTATCAATGACTTAGTCTCAAGCATCCTATGCTAGGTTCCAAAATAAGATGACTTCCCATTAATTATAGTTCATGTAAACATGAATGAGAACAATCTGACGGACAGAATCACATCCAGAGTATGGTGCTTTTACCAAAATCCCAGACTGTAGGGGAAATTTCCTTAAGTAATTGCCATGATAAGAATATTATAAACAACATTTACAAAATGTCTGCATCATGAGAGTTTTAAAAAAGTTTTATTAGTGCTAGTATTATTTGGTTTTTACGACTTAAGAATACACTCATTAGGTACTTTTGTTTTGAAAAAAAGTGTTTGTTTTAAACATGCAGTTTGGAGATGCCCTGGGGCTATTCAGTGGCTGTTGTTAGACGGCTCAGAAGTCCCCACAGTCTCATTTTTCACATCCTCAGTAAGGAATTCCGAGTCAGACACAGGAGCACAAGTAGAAGGGCACCAACAGTTTATCAGCACTGAGTTAGGTCTCAGCCAGCAGTACTCCTTGGCTGAACATCAAAAGGGAAGTGCTGTAAGGGGCAGACAAGTCTGAAATCATAATACTTTATCTGTTTCATTTCTCCCTAATGCTCAACACAAGAAAATATGAGCACAATAATATGAGTAAGTTTCAAATCTTAACTGGAGAATCTGTTCAAAAGAGAAATATATCTAAGTATATATATATATATATATATATATATATATATACACACACACACACACACATACATATATACACACAGATACGTACACACACACTTATTGATACAAATTCTATTAGCTTTTAATTCATTGTCCATGAACTTTTTGAAGCCCCCTCCCAGTATAAGTAACGTGTGTGTGTATGCATGGGTGTGTGTGTGTGTGTGTGTGTGTATAGGTTTGTATTAGATTAGTGGCTCTCAACCTTCCTAATGCTGCAACCCTTTAATACAGTTCCTCATATTGTGGTGACCTCCCAACCATCACATTATTTTCATTGCTACTTTATCACTGTCATTTTGCTACTGTTATTAATTGGGTGACCCCTGTGAAAGGGTTGTTCAACCCCCAAAGGGATCACAACCCACAGGTTGAAAACTTGTAAGAGCTTACACTGGTTTCCCAAAGGCCATAGTTTCCAGTAAGAAACTACACTTCTGGTTTCCTGGCAGTGTCGTGGTTACTCGTTGGGCTACCCTAAGGTCAGCAGTTCAAACCTACCAATCACTCTGAGTTCAGCTCCAGTAAAGATGTGCAGCCTTGGACTGAATGCAGAAGGTATCCTTTGGGGTTGGAATCAACTGGGTGGCAGTGGGTTTGGGTGTTGGCAGCTAAGAGTGAAGTTCCATCCTCAGAGACTTGCCCGGGCAAGCCCTGGATGGCAGTTTGGGACTAGGCCCATGTGGTCATGAGTTTTCTCCCCACCAGGCCTCGAACTGTTCTGATGTGCAATAGAGGATACACGTAGTCAGGGTCTCTTTCCCACCTGGGGCAGGCAGGAGTGGACCTGCCACCCACCACGGCACTGTGGCGATCTCCTTGTTCTGTGATTAGCCACGTGGCCACAGCCATTGCTGTGAATCCTTTGACCCCATTGTGGCCTCGTGCTGATGCGCCCTAGGGAGACGGTCTGTCTGTGGAAGCTCAATCAAGGAGGCGCTACACAAAATAAGTGAATCAGGGGAATTCCTTCCACTTGTATCCAGCTACAAGAGGCTGCTCGTAGTCAACTGGTACATACATGAACTCCACAGGCCTTCACTGACACACTCACAGGCCCATTTCAATAGTCACTCGAACATGAGCTCACCCCTCTGGGTAACAAGGATGCTGGCGGGGTAGTGGGTAGGAGCTGGGCTGCAATCTGCACGGCCGGCAGGGTGAAGGCCCGGTGGCTCCTCAGCAGAAAGAGTACTCCCCTAAAGAGGTCCAGTCTCAGACACCCGCAGGGGCAGCTCCACCGTGTCCTGTCGGCGGCTATAGGTCATCCTCGACTTGACGGCAGCGTAGTTTCTGGGCAAAAGGAAAAAAGCTGCCTTCTCCATGCTACCGATGCGGAAACGAAGGCACCGAGGACTCACGTCATGGGTGAGGAGCCATGCTGGGCCTGCAGCCAAGACCACTTCTTGTGTCTATCCTTGCTCTGCAAGAAAACTCTGTATCTACTGGTGGTGTGATGGTGGTGGCCATAAGGTCATTCCATTTCTCCAACCTTGGCTGTGGCCTGGACTTAAAGTCAAGCTTCGAGTCTATCTGAATAAGCACCAAGGTGCTGCAATTCCAATCCTGTGTGGTCCCAAAATACTGCCTACCCCCCACCCCGCACACCCCCTTCACACAGGCGGAGAGATGCCTCCACCCAGAGCTGCCCGCAGCAAAAATAAAAACTCTGAGGATGGCAGATCCCACATACAAAGTAAACACTGCATGGTCTCTAAATAAAATGTCAGCCCCGTGATTTAGAAGGGCTTCAGATATGAGAAACCAGCGCTCTCCCCTCGCTAGTCCCCAGAACTCCTCCAACGCTGAATTTATCACTGGTCGCTCCTAGTTACCTCTGACAGGGCACCGCTGGGCTGTAACTCACTGCGCTAATGGCCACCCCTGTGCTCCCTGACACGGCGACCCATACATCTCCACTGGCAGGGGTTTAAATTACAACTGAGCTACCAGGATAGGGGATGCAAATCAGATGTCCAGAGTGCCCTGGTGTTTAAAACTGAATTAGGTTTCTGAGCAGAAAGGGGCTGGCTGTCACTCTCCGTCTCCATCTTTCTAGCGTCCATGGCACGTCCTGCCCTAGGCCCATGCTCCTCTGCAGACTGAACCTAGTATCTGTCCAGAGATCCAGCAAGGTGTCGAGGACGGGGACGCATTTCGCTGAGACAGCATGCAGCGGAGCCCATTTCCGAGGCCTGATCCCGCCAGGTCTAGCTGTCATCGACTGAATCTGACTCATGCTGGCCCTATGTGTGACAGTAGAGCCATGATACAAAGCGTTTTGGATGGCTGGTTTTGGGGGGAAGTGGACCACCAGGCCTTTCTTCTGCGGTGCCTCTGGGGAGACATGCGTCTCTATTTTTGAGCTAGGTGTCTAAGCATGTTGATTGTTTGCACCACTCGGGGATCCCACTTGATGTCATGGCCCTTCTGTTTCCGACCGGAGCCTTGCCTGGACATCAGTACTGTCATCTTCCTCCTCCTCCTCCCTGCTGGGGAGCACTAGGATGCTGGTACAGGTACTGAGAATCCTCAGGACAGGTGAGCTGAGCTGGGACATTTGATTCCAATTGATGGGATAGCTTTCTGAGCCACAGGAGGTTGGAGACATGGATGCCTATTATGTTAATTGCCCAGGACACCTGGTGAGGGAGGGCAAAAGGGAAGGCGGCCTGTGAGGAGAGAGTGCTTGAACTGAGGCCCTGTGAGTTTAAGCAAACAGGGTGAAACAGGAGCAGGGTGCACTGGATCACCAAGTTGGAAAAGAGACGCTGCTGGCTTCCTGCGGTGGAGGCCTGTGGAGCAGTGGAGGGGCTGCTAACTACAGGGAAACCAGTGGCTGCTCTGCAGGAGAAGGACGGGCTTTCACTGTCTTGGAAACCCCAGAGGCTGTTACCCTCTGGCCTACAGGGTCCTGGGAATCAGAATTGACTCAGATGGCAGGGAGGTTGTTCAAGTTGTTGGATTTCCTGAGGGTTCCCCAGCAACCCCGTCCTCATCCTCACTGGGCCTTGGCATCAGAGCCTCAGCCTGATGGTTTCCCAGGGCCTGTGGCTCCCACATTTACAGAGAAGGCAAACGACAACCACCGCACAACCTCTGCCTGGAGATGGAGGCAGGGAGAAGTTTGGGGAGGGTCCTTGTAACTGTTGTGGGAGCTGTGTCTGGCCTTGGCTGGCTTGGCCTGCTCCCCTGAAGCCCCTGGTCAAGCTCAGAGCTTGGGAGCCAGAGTCATGGCCTGAGGGGCCCTGTGGGGCTGCCGTGGGCAAGAAGCCTGCTTGGACAGACAACACCTATCCCTGCTTCTGGCCCGGCTGTTTACGGCTCTCCTCAGAGTTCATAAACCCAGATCTATAACACGTCCTTTATTACATGGCAGGGATATTTATTTCCCTAAGAGGAACATATAGAGATGAAATACAATCTCTTCAAGCTAGAAGGCAGTTTGAAAAAAAATAAACTCTCATCATTTTAAATGGACACTCAGAAATCACCAGCTGTTTTTACAGAGAGTGAACATGGATGCTACTAGCTTAGCAAAAAGTCCCTGGATGACCTCACAGCCTGTACATCTCCATTCATTCCTCCTAACAGTGATGTGTGATGTGCAATCACTGGACGATTAAAAAGGGTGGGTGTGAGTGCCAGGTATGCTGCCAGCTGGCAAATGGCTGTCGGCGCTCAGCCCGTGCTGTGAACTCTCCGCCTACTGTGTGCTTCCTTGGCATGCACCAGAGCACTGGAGAAGTAAAATCCAATGAGGCACAGGCTTTGCTCCTAAGGGGCTTCCGATCTTGCAAAGGATGCACGTGAACTGAACGCATAGTTCCCAACACTGATGCACACACAGCAGGAGCCAGCTGAGGCCATGACCAAGTTCTGCCAGGGAGAATGGACCAAGGCAATGGAGGCAATGCTGGTGTCCAGTCTGATGTTCTTGGAGCGGGCTTCTGTGTTGCAATCAGAGGACTGGGATAAGCTAACTTCCAAAGAGAGTGGATAATTGGTAGTGAAACTGTTTCGAAAGGTATAGAAAGAAGCTAGCCATCTTGTAGGGGAAGGGTGGGCAAGAACACCTCAGTTGGCTTCTCCAGAATCTTCTAGTTACAAGGATGGGCCCATAAGCAAGTGTGCTGAGTTACCAAGCCACAACCTGAAGGTGAATTAAATATGCCTTGAAGGTAAGGTGCCATGCTTGGTAGGCAGGAAGGGCAGAAACAGGACAAGTGGTCAGAAAGGGAAACTGGACCCAGATTTTGAAGTCCCTGAGCCCCAAAGTGAGCAGGACTTTCTTCTCCAGAATGGTGTGTGTGTGTGTGTGTGTGTGTGTGTGAGAGAGAGAGAGAGAGAGAGAGAGAGAGAGAGAGAAGACTTTTTAAGCAAGAAAGACTAGTATCCCTGTGTCTTAATTTCCATCCCTAGCAACTAGGATAGGAGCCCAGCTAGTACAAGCAATTTGTGACTGGCTGCTCACTGAAAGCTTTGTGGTTCAAACCGTGTAGCAGTTCCTCACAAGGAAGGCCTGCCTGGCTGCTCTGCAGTGATGACAGCAGAGAAAACCTATGAGAGTTGGGGGGGGGGGGTTCTCTCTCACCCGTGGGGCTGCCATGCGTGCCAAGAATTGGACCAACTTAATGGCAGATCCCGATAACACAATTGAGATAAATGGAGTAGGTTATCGCAGACATTCCATCCTGCCCATAAATGTAACCCCCGCCCCCCCCCCCGTCCCCTGTTCCACTTCCAGGGAGCCCTGGTGCTTAGGCATTAGGCTACGATCTGTAAGATGAGCCGTTCTAAACCACCAGCCGCTCCAGGGGAGAAGACGATGCTATTTGAGACTTACAGTCTTAGAACCCCACAGGAGCAGTGCCACCGTGAGCTGGAACTGGAAGCGACAGTGAGTGTTGTCGGGCGAGGTTTACAGAACAGATAAGATCCGAATTCTACTCAACAAATCATACATGTTTGGTGGTGTAATTCATTGCAATCCTCACAATGGAACATTACTTATGCCCCTTCCTCCCTGTGCTTCCCCATTTCCATGTGTCCTTCTGTCCTGTTCTGAACTTGGCTGCCCTTTCATCTCAACTGTGGATCCTTCTAAGCCACAGGATTCCAAGCTCCTTTGGCCTACTGCCCCTTTTTCAGAAAAAAAAAAAAATCAGCAGCCTCCCAGGCAAGCAATTTTTGTGCCCTAGCCCATAGTGCAAGATAAAATGTAGGTATATGCTGTGGCCAGGAACCGTGGTGGCACAGTGGTTATGTCGGTTGCTGACGGCAAGGTCGGCAGTTCCAAACTACCAGCCACTCCTCAGGAGAAAGGCCAGGCTCTCTACTCCTCTGGAGGGTTAGGGCTGGGGACAGGGGCAGTCCTGCCCTGTGCTGGAGGGTCACCATGAGCTGGCACCGACTCGAAGGCAGGAAGGGATCTGCTTGTGCCGCCCCCACGGGGCCTACCACCCACTGTAGAAAGCACTGTACCCAGGTGTGCATGCCTCGTGAGTGTTGGCAGCCCCCTTAGAGGCCCGTCCATTGTGTGGCTGCATGCTGAGCCACCGGTGAGTCCAGGTTTCAAGCTGATGGGTGACTAAGGGTCAAAGTCTCAGAGGCTCCACTCATCTCTATTTGACCATTAGGCCTGCACCTGTCCATGATTTGGAGTTTTGTGTCACATTTTCCTCCTACTCTATCCTTCAATGAGGAAGATCATGTAAAAAGGAGAGAGGATGGGTTGAAACAGATAAGGGTCCAAAAAATATCAACTGGGAAACAGATGCCCTTTTCAACAAGTGGTGTTGGAAAAAATGGATATCTACCTGTAGGAAAATTAAGCAAGACCCTTACCTCACTCCATGCACTAGAATAAACTCAAGGTGGATCACAGATCTCAAAGTAAAACCCCAAACGATCAGGGCCATCAATGAGCGAAAGGGGAGCAACCTGAGAACACTGGCACAGGGATTACAGAGGCTATCAGAAATAGGGAAGGACACAAACACAGAGGAGACACACATAGACAAGTGGGATATACTGAAGATAAAACACCTATGTACATCAAAAGATTTCAACAAGAGAGTAATAAGAGAGCAGACAGACTGGGAATACATCTTTAGCAATGACAAATCAGATAAAGGCCTTATAACCAAAATCTACAATACCCTGATAGCTTCCAAAAAGAATAAAATTAATTGCCCTCTGAGGAGGTGGGCAAAGGAACAGAAGTTTCACAGAGGTAGAAATCAGAATAGCCAATAAATATATAAGAAAATGTTCCTGAGCACTAGCCATGAGAGAAATGCAAATCAAAACAACAACGAGATATCACCTAACACCCTCACGAATAGCCCAATTCAAAAAATTAGAAGGCAGCAAGTGTTGGAGAGGCTGTGGGGAGATAGGGACTCTTATCCACTGCTGGTGGACCTGCCGGTATGTACAGCCACTATGGAAATCAATTTGGAGATAGCTAATACAGATGGAAATTGAACTACCATATCACCCAGCAATCCCCCTACTGGGCATATACCCAGGAGAGGCAAGTAAGAATCCACGACAAGGCATCTGTGCCCCAATTTTCATCGCAGCACAGTTTACAATTGCAAGAAGTTGGAAGCAGTCCAAATTTCCATCAACTGATGAGTGGATTAAAAAGCTCTGGTACACACATACAATGGAGTACTATGCATCGCTGAAAAATAGTGATGAACACGTGAAGCACATCTCTGCATGGGAAGGACTGGAGGAAATTATGCCAAGCGATGTTAGCCAAGCGCAAAAGGACATGTACAATATGAGTCTGCTGAGGTAAGCTTGATAATAATTTTTTTTTAATGCAAAAGTGGTATTGGGAAAAATCTACAGTATACAGAAAATCCTAGGAAAAGGCACAGGTAGTACAGCTGGGACCATACCAAATCCAGTGCTATATATAGTAGCCAACTAGGATGGGATGCCAAGATGTGGGAGGTGAGGTGCAGTTAAGTAGAGAGGGAATGGGGCACTAACCCACCCAAGGGGAGTGTATTTTTTATATCTCCACAGGAAAATAGGAATCAAATTTAAACAAGATGTTCTCGGAAGTGATTGTAACATGACGCAATGGAGCCGAGAACCAGTGGAGAGTCTGAGAGCACCTTCCAGATTTCAACCACCGGGGCACCGGCCTCTCCCCCAGGAGGTCAGCATCAAAACTGCAGCTTGGAGAGATATCCCTGACCAGAGCACACAAGAATAAATGAAGGGGGAGGAAGATAGAATGAAGTACATTCTGGCTCACTGAGCTTTAAGGAAGATATTCCCACTGAGAACTGCCGACACAATGGGCCGGCCCCAATATGAAATGCAGCTACCTTCACTGACCTAAGACATTTTGGGGTCAAAAGTGGAGAAACAGGGTCAGGATTATACCCTGTCTGAATCAACCACACCAAAATACTAAGGGTGTGCCACAGAACATGGAGCTCCTGATCGAGCACCAAAGATATACTTTGTGACATCCCATCCCACTCAACCAGGAGACACTCCTAGAGGTCAACGAACAGAACTTAAACTATTTGTAGGATTTTATATTGTTATTATTATTGTATTATTGCATGTACATTTATATGTTGGATATTGGGGTTTTTGTTGTTGATGTTTTTGTTGTTTTCTTTTCTTTGTTAGCTTCATTATAGGATGCCCTTTTTTTGAGTATGTTATTTTCTCCACAGGACTATCTGGATGGGGTGGGATGGATGAGTGGCCTAGGGGTGGGGACGATGGGACTGTTGGTACCAGGGTGGATGTAGGGGTTGGGGAATTCTTGGCTGATCCAGGGATGGGGGGAGTAGCATGTGGTTCAGGATCGGTGGCGGGGTGGGTGGGTGTGGAAGGGCCAATAGGGATTGATTAAGACTAATGTAATAGAGAGACAATATTGAAACCCGAATGGAGACTGTGTGTGATGGTGGGACAGGAGGAGGTATAGGGAAATAGAGAAAAGAACTGGGGAGTAAGAGGCATTTATAGAGATTAAATAAAGGCATATACAAAGGTACATATATTCATATGATGAAGGGAACATAGTTTAATATGCCTATACTTATAGGCTTAGAATTAGGACAGCAGATGGACATTGGACCTCAATCAGGTACTTCCTCAGTGCACGAACATTTTGTTCTATTAAATTGGCATTTCATGATGCGCAGCTCCCTGACACAATCACAGAAAACAAATGTGTGCATAAGCAAATATAGCAAAGGGAACTGATAGTGCCTGGCTATCAAAACATGTATGTCTGAGGTCTTAAAGGCTTGATAGTAAACAAGCGGTCATCCAGCTCAGAAGCAACAAAGCCCACATGGAAGAAGTACACCAGCTTATGGGACTAAGAGATACCAAAGGGATCAATTATCAGGTTTTAAGAACTAATAATCATAACATTATATGCTCACTTTCCTGATACGATCGTTGATGACAAATATGTACAAAAGCAAATGTGGTGAAGAAAGCTGATGGTGTCCGGCTATCAAAAGATGTGCGTCTGTGATTTTAAAGACATGAAGGTGAATAAGTAGCCATCTAGCTAAGAAGCAAGCCCACATGGAAGAAGCATACAGTATGTATGACCACGAGGTGTCAAAGGGATCTGGTATCAAGCATCAAAGACCTAAGAGATATATCATTATTAGTGAGGGGGAGTTCAGATTGGGGACCCAAAGCCCATCATTAAGTGAAGAGACATCCTCTTACAGAGGGGTTATAGCGAGGAGATGAGTCAGTCTAGGTGCAGTGCAGTAGCAATGAAATGTTCTCAAATGCTTCCTCCCACTGACTATCATTATCCCAATTCTGCCAGCCAGATTTGGCTAGACCAGGGGATGCACAGTGGAGTTGAAAACATGGATTTTAGGATAGATAATCCCTTGAGACTAGTGGGGAGTGGTGATACTTGAAGGGTGGAGGGATGGTGGAGTAGAAAGGGGGAATAAATTTCTCAGATCAGCATGTGACCTCCTCTCTGGGGTGTGGAGAATGGGGGGGGG